>JAUUEB010058527.1:0-15946 GCA_032362205.1 Clione limacina | reverse complement strand
ATACATGAACCTTGTTGGTTTTCAAAGGATAAACCACATATAATGCTATTTTCTCTTATTTTGATTGCGAGGAGTTCCACTACTAACACAAAAAGGATTGGGCTAACCGAACAACCTTGTCTAACTCCCCTATCCGTTCTGAAGAAACCAGAAATCCATCCTCCGTTTTGTACACTACTTTCAGAGTTGGTTATTATAGTTTTTATAAGGTTGATGAAGTATGGCCCGAAGTTAAATCTATGTAATGCTGAGATAATGATATCTTTTGAGACACTGTCAAAGGCTTTTGCAAAGTCTAGTGACACCATCATTCCATGCTTATTTGTTTTAGAGTAATAGTTAATTATATCATCAATTAGTCTTATATGATCTGATATATTTCTACCTTTTAAAAAACCAGACTGATTTATATGAACAAGTTTTCCAACAACACTTTGGAGCCTGATTGCAAGGCATTTTGTAAAAATTTTATAGTCAGTTGTAGTTAAAGTAATTGGTCTCCAATTAGATAGGTTATTTTTTGGTAAATTATCTCCCTTTGGAACTAAAGTTATTACTCCCCTTTTCTGAGAGACTGACAATTCCCCATCAGCAATCGACTGATTAAGGCTTTCAAAAAAGGGTTGCTTTAATTTAGGCCAAAACTCTAAATAAAAATCTTTAGTTAAACCATCATAGCCAGGGCATGAGTCTGCATTGAGTCCCTTTAAAGCTATAGTTAGCTCTTCTACTGTAAAGGATGATTCACAATAATTCTTATCAGCTTCATCTAAAACAGGATTTTTAATATTTCCAAGAAAGTTATCTAGTTTTGATTCTTTTCCTTCTACCTTATTATCTGATTGAAATAATGTTTCAAAGTGACATTTTATTTTATTAATTAGTTCAATTTCGTCCATTATTTCTTGACCATCCTCATTCAGTGAATAAATTATGTTGTTTTCCTTCTTTTTAGATTCTAAGTTTAAGAAGAAGCGTGTGTTCTTTTCTCCTTCTTGTATAAATTTAATTCTGCTTCTTATCTGAGCACCACGTGCTCTGTTTAGTTCTTGAACTTCATATGTACGTTTTAATTGTTCTAATTCATTAAGAGCTAATTGATCATTAGTGTTTATAAGTAGTCGTTTCTGAAACAGTTCTGCTTCCCTGTGTTACACATTAAGAAAGAGGTACCAGTTTCATTCAGTTCAATGGTAAACAGATTATCAATTTGCGCAGACAGGGTTCATCCGTTTCATGTTATTTCTACTGAAATATACATCGTTGCAAACAACTGCTGTTGGCTCTGCTGATGCGATCAATTTTCTAATTTATATTGTTATTATTATCACTTTACTTTCATTATTTTTTCTAAGTTAGCAAAAATGTCTCGTTGGAAACTCATAATGCTATTGCAATCAATTAATGATTTTAACAGTTACTGATAAAATAAAACACAGGGTAATTCTGGTGTTTGAAGTTGTCGGATACGGTCGATTTTACCAGGCACATTTTGTATTTGTTAGTAAACTGTGTACATTATGCACAGGTAAAACTTTTGTTTTTATAGTGCCTGACTTCCGTTTTTTAGGTGCATGCGCGTATTTCTAAAAAAATATGTTGTGACCATACATTGGAAACATGATATTAGCTACACATACTGGGATTCGATTATAATTCCTTTTACCGAAAGTACATAACAAACTTTCAACTGCATTTGTTTTCATCTTAAATTTCTAAAGCTCTATATTTGTATTTGTGGTTATCCTTATTAGTGATAGTAATTGGCGTTCTAGTTAATGTATGCTCATATTATATAAACTCTCTTTCTCTTTCGTTCACTAATATTGTATAAACAAAGGCATTACAAAACGGAAAATTTGTCTGCACATACTTAGACGATGACAACTTATATATTGATATAAAATTATATCATTTACAAATCTACATACAGTTACAATATACAATCGCAAAATGTACAACATATCTATGTTCAGGCTTACATCATGTGGTGAAAGTGAACGTTAGATTGCTATACTCACATGATCTGGTCATTCTCTGATGACAGTGGTCAGACCATGTCGAGTAGCCCCTGTAACATGAGAAGCAGACGTGTCATTGTCACTGTCCACGACCGACGATATTGTCCATATAACCCAAGGGCTATTGGGCAGGCATGTGTATTGTCATGGAAACTGTCTCACAACTCCAGAACTTATTATGATTGCTGTCGGATTGACATTTGACCAGTGTCATTTTGCAACGTTAGAGTTGTGATTTGTTTTTTTTAAAGTGAGCGGTGAGTTTATCTGAAAGAGGCAGAGTTTTTTCTTGGTGAGAGGGGGTGGCATGAATTTTAATCATTCTCAAATTGAACTTGATCGAAGATTATAAATGTGTGCAATTTTTTTAAGTGCTGATCATGTCTTTTTAATCATTTTACAATCAGTACTTTTATATATATTTATGACATGCTGTAACTTAAACTTATGAGTTCTTAAATGCTAACGTTTAAATTTCTTCTCATGAAGTTAAGTGTGCAGAGACGGTCTGCCAGGCAAATGGATCTCGTAAACAATTCCCTGTATCGAATTGCGAATGTGTTAATCTTGCTAGTATGCATCAATAAACGTATTCTCAAAGGGATAATGGATGAGCGGAAGTAATGAAAAGTGAACAATGTGGACATCTTTGTGTCTATAATTCACAATCAAAATATGATGTCTTTGATGACAAGTATTTAAATACCAGGCACCAGCGCGAGAGTAGTGTTTTCTTGCCATATACAAAAGAATGTTAAAAGCTTGGATTAGTTGTCGTCAGATAATTCTTTAGTGGGATTAGCGCCTTCGATCAGGAACTTGACAGCGACCATGCGTCAATGTATTTTTCTAAAAAGCAGGCTATTTTGAGGGATTAAGAGGAGAAAGTGGACTATTATAATCATGAAGTATAACTTTGTTGTTCACGCCTTCTTTAAACATTAATATAATCATAAATATATTGAAATTGAAGTAACAAAACAATGATTAAAATGGCTTTTATGTTTGATCATATATTTATACGAAGAGTTATAGTACTTCTATTTGTGAGTGTTAAAAACTGTCGTTTTCCATTAATTCAGATAATAAGTAGCCGTAAAACAACATATAGCGACATTTTTGTTCGGAATAGATCCCTCGATAGCTAGCCTGTACTTATGAAATGAGCAGGTATTTACCATTTGTGCAACCATTGGCAGTTGTCAATGTTCATCTAATAATTTATTCTAAATTGTAGGGATTGGAGAAGACATTTAAATAGATTATTTCTACCGAACGTTCTACATATCTTGGTTATTCCGTGAACACTGTTACACCAAAAATCTCATGTTTAAGCAATCACCCATCTCCCATGTATTTTTCATAAAACTCTACATTTGAATTATTCAGCATGTTTTTCTTGCCTAGAGACGCACCATTTCCTAATTATTCATAGGGTTTTGAAGAAGGAACGCCGTACGTAAGGGAGTCTCGACGCTTAGAGGGGACATATAATTATTCATATGTTAGATCATTATGATTGTATTCATTAATACGTCCGTTACTCAATTGATTACTTAATTAATTCATTAATTATTCAATTGTTTTGCTTCTTCGATGCTTACGTTCTCAGAGACAGAAATGTCAGAGACGATGACAAATATGTTTTTTTGCAATGTTACAATTAGTTCCCGAGTTATGAAGTCCAACTTGACCGTAATATCATCAAAGATGATGTCATCGACATTTTGAAATGGTCGTATCTTAACAATGTGGTGCTTTAAATGTTATAATTCGATGATGAATATGCAATTAAATCATGTCCAGTGGCTTTTACGTGAGTCATTTGCTTTATTCTGAGCAAGGTGCACATACAGTAATATATTATAACTTAAAACACATTTTGTCTTTCGACGGCAATAGATTTGCTCTTTTTAGCAATGTTTATCCAATCTCAATTTCCTAGGTAGCTTATAGTATCTTCATACATACATCTTGATGTTGCCAAAACATTTGATGAAACAAAGAGTCATAAAGTCTTCCTAGTTAATGTGTCACAAAACATAGTTATTTATATCATCTTTAGGATTTTAGTTTGCTATCTATAGTTGTGGTTATTAAAAAATCATGAAAGGTTTATTATCATGCTTTATTCAAACGTCTTAACAATCCAATATATTTAATAAGACGACAACAAACAAAGCAAGAATAAATAAACATAGAGAAAAATATTAATTAAACACACAAACGAGCTTTATACGATAAAACAAACACTGGTTTAAATTAACCCCGAACCACTGCAGCAAATCAATAAAACAAGCTGTAAAGTTTTCCTTGACCTTAAGAAGCCGAGTTACTCATCACTTCCACATCTGCAAGACTAAGTATGTCTTATTACTGCCATTGACCTGGCTTCAGGGGAAACTTCCTCTTAAGACATGACAGTCGACACGTTAACGATACTTCCACATACAAAGAGACTAATGACTCTCAAATACTTTGCTACAATCAATATGAATAAACATACTTCTCATAATTTCACTGTTTTTTCTTTTTGAATTTTCTTCTCCTCATTTTGCTACAACTACTTCTATGAGTGCTTTTTATACATTTTTTTCGAAAAAACTGATTATCAGGATATATGTAATAAAAATGTACGCAGTAGAACATTTAGAGGACACTTATCGCAGAAAGCTTTTAAGACAAACTGTGAGTAAAACTATGATTCATCATGATGAATCATCGACCCTAATGTCAATCAATACCTCATAATACGATAATTACTCCAACGTAATTGAACGCATTTTACTTGATTAAGTGTCACTGCTATCTATATGAATACAGTCATTCAAAATACAACACGAAATGTTTAAGCCTGTAGGGAATTGATAAAATCACAATCCACACTATTATTCAAAAATTATTATTATTATCACAAGTGGCGACGCACTTGCAGAAGAACAAAAACACAAATGATGCATCAATAAGTTCAGTTACAGATGACGATATTTTGTGATATATTAACCTAAAAACTACTCGATGGATAAAGATTGATCTATTCTTTTTAGTCACTTAGTGACTTGTGCTAGTTTCCTCATGAAAAGGTTTAGCAGGAACGTGCTGTAAGAATACACTATGGCACACATCACTTGCTTTGGTTTTGATGAAGCCAATTCTATTGGATGCTAGAAACCCATTGTGATGTAACAAGAGAGTGAAGTTCTAAAAGATAAGTGTTGTGATACAAGAGACGTATTTGCTTCACTAATTCTCTTAACATTGTTTATCTTTTTTTCTCTCTTTCTTTGTTGTAGTTTTTTCAAACATTTGGTAAACATAATGATAGGGGTGCATTCCTGAGATCTATGATACAATAATGACACAACAGGCAATAAATAATAAATAATGCAAGATAAGAACAAAATAAAAGAAAAAAGTAAAGCAGCTGAGATTGCTCGATTTCTTTCATAGAGCGATGTAACTCATCACCTTGCTGTCCAATAACAGGGGAATATATCGTAAAATGTGATAGCATTGAGACAAGTTGGGAAGAAATGTGACATTATAAGGGAGGCAATCGTCTAGTTATCGGATTGTCAATGCTCATTTGACCTATCAATTTGATAGAAATCTTATTTTCCTTTTGCATTCTACACTGTGCTTTTGAGAAACTGTTACCAATTATATGATCAAATCCATGTATGTCTCCTATACAGCCTCTTTGATTTGTCATATGGAATAATTATGAAGTATAAATAGGAATACGAATAATAATGTATTTAAGTATTTTTTCTTATGTTTTTTTTGCGGGAAAACTGTAAATTATTGAGGAATTTTACGGGATGCATATTTTTGCGTTATTGCATTTGGGAAACATTAGTTCTTTATGAGTAATTATTTCTCTTAGAAATTAAACGAGTTAACTCATCACATTGGTTTAAAAAAATAACAAGGGGATATATTGTAGAAATGTGATTAAATTGAGACAAGTTAGGAAGAAATGTTACATTATAAGGGTGGCAATCGTTTACGTATCGGGTTTTCCTTGCTCATTTAGCCTTTCAATTTGTCAGAAATCTTATTTTATTTCTGCATACTACACTGTGCTCTTGACAAATTGTTAACAATAATACGATCACATTGATTTATGTTTCCTATCCAGCCTCATTGCTTTGTCACATGAAATAATTATGAGATAAAAAAAGGAGTTCAAATAATATTGTTATTGAGTATCTGTTCACTCGGGGTTTTTCGCGGGGAAAGCTATTGAGGAATGTTGCGGGGTGCATAATTTTACGCTACTGCAGTTTTGGAAATATAGTTTTTATCAGTAATTGCTTTCTTTGAGATATTGTGTCAATTACGTTTTATATTTCCATGAACAAAATAAAAAATACTTCTTCGTCTACAGGAGACTTACGTTATAAAGCTATTATTATTATTATTATTATTATCATTATCATTATGATGGATATTATATGAATACAAAATTATTCGTTTACAATACTAGATTAATTGAACTAGTGTTCTGCTATTGAATTCTTAATTGTTTTTTGCTTCTTTTCTTTCATTCGGTGATCAATTATTGAAGTACGTTATTTCAAATGTATAACAAGTTTATAGAGTTTAAAACAACATTTGCGTGTTTGTAACATATTTGTCCTTCTAAATTAGCAGATGCCTCGCAGTATGTGAGGCGGTGGGTGAAGATCATTGAATTACTTCCCTGCCGCTGACCGCTAGTCTCAAGTTAACGGACACTGTACCACTTTCCGGGTGTTAATTATGCTTCAATCGGTTTAACCTGTCAAACGTCAGACGTCCAGTCCAGTGAGCTATTGCAGCTGATCTTATGAAATATAAAGTAGCTATTTGCATTGAAAGACAGCTGATACAGATTATATATTATATAGGTCTTTAAGATTGAAACTATATCAAGAGACTACATAAGCCGAGTGCATCTATTAATGGTCGATAGCTAAGACGAGTTATATTTAATATTGTTCAAGAAAATACCGTTTCATATTGCTTTAAAGCTTATGAATTGTCCAATAATATATTCATTATATTTAGTCACCTTCTCCACCTTGAACTGTTTGTCATCTGATACTAGTTAAAAGGAGAGTTTTCCTTAAGAAATTATTAAGCTGTATGGCATAATTGGAAGCTGTTAAACAAAATGTAAACGAATTCTATAACCTGTTCAGCTTTGAGTTTGTAGAACAAAAGTATTTGAGGTAAACAAACGGCGAAACAATTTGGTTGTTAAGTATAAATTCGCTGTCTTAGAGTTTGCTTCTCTTGAAATCTAACGATTTCGGACATCGAGGTTCAGTGTATCACGCCTTTAAGGATTGTATGACATCATGCAGTTTTACAAAGAGATTTATTAAACGTGTTGATTGCTAACCCTATTTATTTTACAACATAAAACATTATTTCATACACTGGTTGTGAGTGAAAGCAGTCTTTAGGGTAAATAAAAGGTTATTCAGCTTGTAATGATGAGAAAACTAATCAACAATGTTCTAAATAATGAATTATGCCAGAGCCATCTCTACAAAACAAATGTCATGTAAAATTCATTATAAAAAGAATATGACAATATTGTTAAATAACAGAAGGAAAATAGAATAAAAGCGCCGTCCAAATAATTTTCATCGTATTTTTTTCAGGTGTACAGCAGACATCCGAGCCACGGGATTTTCTCCCTGATATCTTGTTGTTAACACCGATATGCTTTATTTACACCTTTATTACGTGTTGTTAAAGGGCAAAAAAATATATGTGAACGAGAGGGCGAAGTGAAGAACAACATAGAAGTTCACAAAATGATGCAGATGTAAACATGTTGGAATATATGCTTTAGATGAGAAAATGTCTATCATATTACAGATCTGCGTTTCATATAGAAAATGCAAAGCGTGTTGAAAATGCCATTAAGGGTCTTTACGCTTTGGTCTTAACCTAGTGGTCGACTGATTATAAGGACAACTTGATTTATCTAAGATGTTAATTGTCATTACAATATAAGGATTAAACAAAGAAAATGCGTCTTTAGAGGCCATTTGTTCTTGTATATAACTTAAAAGTACAAAGCGATGTTAGAATGTTTTAATTTTGGCCATCTAAATATGTTCATTCATTTGTTTCCGATACAATTGTTTTGCTCAATGACAAAATGGATCAGTATTGTAGATTTTGTAGAAAGATTTTGCTGTAAACATTTATAACAAAAACTGTGTAATGAATATTCAAAATTAAAAAAAGTATATTTGCATTACCTGAATCAACGAGTTCAATGGTAAAAAGCGTTTGTCCAAATGTAATTAAAAGGATTGTTAAATTAAATACAAATGAGAAAATACAAGCAAAATTATGAACTACATTTGTTCTTTGACGTTCTTTGCGATATGTAGAGAACGTCGAAATCTAAAAATCTAAGTTACTTTTTTTCGTTATTTTCTTGTTTTTAACATAGACAGCACCAATTTTACAATCCTTTATTTCATTATAACACGTAAGTTATACTAGTTTTTCTGGAACAAGTATAGCCACAATTCATGAGTTTTATGTGGGTCTCTTTCATAGTTTACCATTTTATTTGCATGGGAGAGAAAATAACTAAGTGTGCCAGCCACAGCTTGCTCCTTCGTTACATTATCTTAAGTGCGTGTTATTCAATGTTACTCTTACGGATCGTGACGTAAAGATACACTTTTGTTGGCATTTAAACAGTATCCACAGAATAAAAATCCTGGCATCAGCCGAAATATGATCTTGCGATAAGGATCACTGATATTTACAAAATGATGGAATTCGATGAACATAAACTTATGTATATGTTCATGAGATAATCCAATTTTGAGGCAGAAAGGTTGTGTATCTTAAAAATTAGAATTAAGGCAATTAAATTGTATCAGTTTTCCTTATTGAAAATTACCTCGGGACAAGAGTTTATCAAATATAAGAAAACAACATATATAAAGAGAGAAAAACGATGTTAAACTTCTATGATCATCATCGTTACAAACGGATGACGCCATTGACAACATATTTAGGTCAGTGCTTTCAGATCAAAGGACATATAATTTTCTCTGTGAATGACATGAAATTGTTGCTATTGAGAGAATTCTTCGGCTTTGGATCAAGGCCTTTCTTGCCGTCAGATGAGTGATGGATATGCGTTCAGTCCATGTATGTGCATAGGAGTTAATGCCCTTGATGTTGACAGGACCACAACTTAGTTCATCTCTGTTTCAGCGTATGCTGAACAGACTGAAAAATTGAGATGTCGCTGGCAAACCTAGCCATTCATCACCTGATGCCAACACAAGTCACACGTCTTGTCTTTACCCACTGTATGTGTGAAGTGCGACACTCAGAGCGATTATTCAGTAATCACATAAACATGTTTTAATTTTGACTATACAACAATCAAATACCTCAACATGGCCCTCTCACTTTTCATCCAATTATTCCTTTATTGATATTTATGTTTGTCCCTCCAATTCTGTTTCACTCTACATTAAATGTTTGAGTTCCAATTGCAGTTGTTGTAAATTATTTCATATTTACAAAACAGAACCCTATTTACTTTATCTCTCATATGTCTACTTTTTTCACATTCTTTTTAAGTCTTATACATCTTTTCTCACTATATTTTTGTTTTTAAAACCCCATTTACTCCTCTTGATGATTGTCCTACTTCCCCGCACAAACCCCCCTTAATCTCCATCTCAAGCACGTTTCCGGGTGAATGATCATATCAGTGAAATTCACGCCTTTTTATTATTCTTGTTTACCAAGTCGTATAAAATCGGTTTCTGTGGCAAAGGAAAAATCTCGTTCATTACCATTGTCATCAAATATATTCTATTTAACTCTTTCGCAATTTTCAGCCTTTTCATTCATCCGAAAAATATCTCTCACTCGACCGTGTTGTTTGAACATAGCCGCTCACTGGCTTCTTGATATGTTTCATTTACATACATAAGATAACAAACCCCATAGCATTTCATCGGAGATGTCGCTTTATTATTTGCTTTTACAGGAGACAATTATATTCCTTATTGTTCTTTTCTTTATTTGTTATGGGATTTTGGATATCTGTTCTTAAATTATGATTGTTATTATTACATGTGTGTTATTTTATATCACTTGTTTTGACTGAAGACTATGTTTGGTCGTGTTCATTCTTATCTGTTGGCCAAATTTCGTGAATACTTATCATGTAGTACCATTTTGTTGTCTTTCTTTTGCATTTCAACTTTTGCGTACCCATTATTTTTAATCCAATAGATAACCTATTGCATGATAATAACTTCCAGTCATAGATTAGTTGATTTAAGCTTTTTTGTTAATGAATACTTATTATGCGAAAATAGGGTCCGCTTACATTTTATCTTGTTATCACAAATTTAACTGTGCTATGATTTCAAGGATCTCATATCCGTATTGCCGAGAACAAAGACGACGGTAGTGAACTTCAGATATTGTTTATAACGGGGAATTGGACAGCTTGCAAGAAATAGTGATAATGACGAAGATGAAGATGGCGAATTTGATAGGTGGACAGCCTTACTGAGCAAGAGACAGACTTGTATAGATCTAAAATTGTTTCTGAATGTGTGGAAAGGATGAGATCAATTGAAACCTTATCAAAATGATTCCTTGACGCTACCGATCCAATTTCAATGTGTACACTATTAACTATATGTCTTAAACCTTTCAAGTGGAAATATAACAATCTTTCTACAAATATATCTAGTTGTAGCTATATATATATCAAACTACTTGGGTGTTCGGCCAGTGTTTTTATTTCAAAAAATTGGTGTACAGGTTCTGCTATTCACCGTTTGATTATATAATTAAAGTTATTATAGACACCAGGTATTACATACTCGTAGAGGTGTTTGGTGTGTCTGTCTGTGGACACGATAACTCTATAAATATACCACTCATTGCCGTAACATCTTTCAGGATTTTGTAAATCAATACAATAAAGGCCCTTAGTTAATTCCAGCAATATCCGTCAACAATTGACAGAGTAAGGTAATTTAAAGTATTAACCAAAGAATAACAGAGAAATACTCTATGTCACTCATCGTATAATGTTTCTTCTTCCGCGTGCAAGACTGGTGCAAACATCCGTGCGCACTTGCCGCGCGCGCGGACAGGCAGGAAGCTCTTGTACCGTGCTCATTTGCGCAGCAAACAATATTGCACATTCTTTGCATGAATCGTTTAAAGCGTATTATTGCGGCAATCCAAGAAGGAATTTAATTTTCTCAATTTTTCTATATTATATTTTGATAAAGTTATATTTTATTAATGCTGACATGATACAATAAAAAATGTTTATTTTACATGGTGTCGAGTCTGTACTCTATCTGAGTGATCATGTTTCTAGTTGTATTATGTGGACATTCGTTAACACGTTAAAAAAGACGAAATTAACCGACACCTTTTCTTACAAAAGTGAAATCATTTAAAGCTTTTCAAGTTTTAACAACCGACAGTTTAGATGTAATAACCGTGTTCTTATGTTTATATGAGGTTGTCTCTACTACAAACGTAACCAATGTCTATGTTTTATTTGATCTATTTGCCCTGCGCCATGCTGTTTTGCTTAGTGCTCCTATTTCCCAATTAATTTCCACACCTCGAAACGATGAGCAACAACAAACACAAGTTTTTTTTCATTCGAACTTCTCACCTGACGGCATACTCTCACGATTCTCCACTTTCCTACCAAATTCATTCAAGTTGGCCCTTGGTTAATTGTTGATTGTCAAGCAAAGATAAACTTTTTTCCTCATAATTATTTTAGATTAAAACACCATTTTGAATTTTACTGATGTGGATCAACGCCATATCTTTTGATTCATCCAGGATCGGCATACCACAATGTTGCTTGTCTGATAGCGACATGGCTCTCTTTGGTTCCTGAGTGCCAGATAAACACATCAACCAAAACCATCAGTGATTCATTGAAGACAATGCATCACAAATCAGATGAGGAATTAGTCAGTGTTGATGTAATATCACTTTATACTAATGTACCAGTAAAAGAAGCCATTGATGTCTGCAAGGATCTGCTGTTTAAACGATGCAGTTTACCTGTTGATCGTGAGACTTTCAAAGCGCTAGCAGAAATTGCATCATGCAATGTCATCATGTCAACGCATGACGGCTACTACAAACAAATAGATAGACTTGCTATGTTTAGCCCTCAAGCACCTCATTTAGCCAATGTATGGATGAGCGAGTTTGACCCCGTAGTTCAAGATACGTCCTCGCTGTACCATAGATATATGGATGACATAATATGTAACATTCAAAGCAAGAAAATTGATGGGAAACTATTAGAAATCAATTTGATGTATTTCTTCTCTAGTGGCTTTGAATTGCTGTTGCGGCTCTTGTTTCTTGCCTCTGTATTTGACAACTTCCCTCAGCACTTGTATCGTCCTTGTGAGATGGTCACAGCACATTCACTTAGTATATGTGCGCTAATGTCCCTTTACTTCCACATAGTTTCACACAACTTTGGTCCCAAACCACAGATAATTGTTCTTTGGAGTCGGCAGTAGGTCATACACAGACTTGACCAAGAATCTTAGTATTGGTTCAGGCGTACTGATAATGTCTTGCTTGACAGCTTCCTCTCTAGGACTTCCCATTTGATATGAACTTCCTGCTTTGCCACACTGCTCATGTATATTACATTTGTGACAGCGAAAAGTAAATATTAATCTAATTTTACCTGTACGTTATTTAGTTTTCAAGAGTTAAAGGCTAAATCCTTCCACAATTCCCATGACACATGTACTAAACGCTAGGTGTCAACAAAGAATTTGGTTGTTGCATACACTTTAATATTCAGATTACCACTACAATGTGAAAATTCAACTCTTAAGTCATATTGCCAAAATTATGATGGAGGTTCAAAAAAACAAAGGATACGGAGAATGACAGATGATGTTTGGTGAAAGTAAGAAATTGTCCTAAACAAATTACAGTTGGAAACTAGAGACATGAGTACTCAGTTAGAGTACAAACTCGATACCGAGTAAAATAAAACCTTTCCTTATTATACCATGTCAGCATTACTTAAAAATAACTTTATTAAAATATGTATTGAAAACATTGAGAAAGTTAAATTCCTGCTTGGATTGCAATCAATAATACGATTCATAAAGGATCGTGTGTGGCGCGGCGCAATAGAACACAGTAAATGCCCGCTCGATAACTTGCGCACCAGCGACATTAAACGCCGGGCGGCAAGGCGGAAAAAGAAAGCTGCCAATCGAGTTTATCTCTATCTTTCTTTGATTCATTACATTTAATTCCATAACTTTGTCAATCATTAACATATCTTGCTGGTATTAAATAGGCGTCTTCATCGGGTTAAATTACAACATCGTACACGATTTGTAGTCAATCAGTGGTATTTTTCTTGAGTTATCGTGCCCACATACATACACACATACACACAGACACACATACACACAGACACACATACACACAAACGAGCAGCGTCATATACTCTACACCAAAACTTGGTGTTGAGAACAATAGATGGCCAACTTAAATATGATGCCTGAAGGAAGACAGGTGGTTATTCACGTGTGGGAATAGTGGTGGCCTTAAGAATAGGTGTTGTGTTTAGTTTGGCCCAATTGTGAATCAGCACGCCGAATACATTGTTTGTGAGTACTCATTGTGTCAGCTTTTGTAAGAGATTGAGGTGATTAACTAAGCCAGAGGCGTTGTTACACCAAGAACATGTGAACTGTTCGGTGAGTCAGCATCTGCATTTGTCAGATATTAAGGTACACACTGGAAAATTGTGATAAACATACAAAACGGTGCAAGATCGAGTAAATAATACTTTACTCACATTTATTATTTTAATTTATTTGAAATGATCATTCAATGGATGTTTTACAGTTCTCTCTCTCTCTCTCTCTCACTCTCCCCCTCCCTCCTTCCTTCCCTCCCTCCCTCCCCCTCCCTTCCTCCCTCCTGGTTGATTATCAAAGTTGAATTAAAAAAGAAGACACTGCAATGCATACATAGCTGAGAGTTATTATTTGTCTCACATAAATTGAGAAGCTGTATCCTGGAATTATACAAAAGGTTATATTTCAAAGGTGGTGACCTCTCAGGCTCCGTACAGTGATTCGATGTATACTCATTTGTGTCAAAAATATTAGATAGAAAGGTATACAAACTAATTGAGCCATCTTTCTTAAACTCTTTGATGTCAGCAAACAGCATTTTTAAAGGACTGTTTTATATTTGGTGTCATTCTCTCTGCAACAACTGCTACAACTGCCACAACTGCCAAAACTGCCACTACTGGCCTCTTAATTTATAACATTTCTATCAAATAAAAATATGATAAATTGCTATTTGTAATTTATTTAACTTACAAGTCAAATGTGGACTGAATATAAGATCAATCATTTTAAAATATTCAGCTTTATTGTATATTCACTGAGGCATAGATAGTTTATTTGATTATAATATATGATTTTATACACAATGAATACTATGAATTATTGCACTATGCTGAATTTAAAAAAAATCAATAATTGTATCTACGTTATGCTCTATGACGATGCAAGAAATAATGTGTGACTGAATGTGAACTAATTATGTATATTAGTGAAAATAGCCACTATATGCCACGATCTGCCTTTGTCTGCTGGCCAACAACCGTCACATTTATAATGACCACTGCGGTAGTTCTTTGAACGGAAATAAATTTGACTATCATTTAACAAAAAGGCACGCTTGGTAAAATCATCATGTGTAATGTATCCCCCCCCCCATGATGCCCCCCATATATTTTCATTAGACCTTTAATTATGATATCGTAGACATGCGGTATGATTAAATGTTATACGTAACATCTTCTTTATTTTACTTGTTTCTCTTGGTCCACTTATGTTTTGTAGCTATCACATATCACACATATAAGTATACCCGTTATGACAATATGTGCTCGTTATGAGTGGTACTGTGAGCTCGTGTGATAACATTCTGAGATCTCCCTCAAATGCCAAATGTCAATAGGTATATTTAAAAGGAAACACACCCTCTAGCTAATGTCACAAATAACTTTTGTGTTATTTTGGTGAGAAAAATGAAACTTACACTATGGATAGTCAAACAGTATAATATATCAACTACCTAGTACATTCATGTGTATCTTGTTTGACCAATGATACATCATTTAATTAATTGTTTTTTTTCTTTTTCTTGATATTGTTTGTTTTTTTGTTTTTCTTAATTTCATTTAAATTAAGTTTTCTCTTTATATTTTCTCGTATAAGGTTTATTGCAATCGCTTTTATTAACTATCTTCATTTCACATTTATTTACTCATTTTTAGTAATGCAAATGTTGCAATATTAAAAAGATTGCGTAACTTTGTCTAATCGTATTGATATAAATTGTTTTCATTAAAAAAACAAGATCCATTTACAAGGTTGAATCAATTATACTCGAAATTTTAACTATGACAAATTTCTGACTTTTTTTCTTACCTTTTCATTCTTTCTCAAAGCAAAATCTTGCCCTTGACGTATAACTCTGATCACACAAAACATCTTTGAAACATATATTTGAATGGAAGAGCAAAAGGCACAACTGTTAAAGAAATTGGCATACAACGTCTCAGCTTGATAATCTGAACGCTTTAGACACGTCTTCTGGCTGTGAAAACCGTACTTTATCCAAGTCTAAGCCGGGCGTCTCTTATTTCTTTTACAATTGTCTTGACAACAATTCTCATCTTTTTTACCTCACCTCTCTGTACAAATGTGGCTAATGCATTAACTCTTTACCAAAACAACATATGACAAGGTGTCAAAAGTTCACAAAACCAACGACACAGCTCAATCATTGAATATCTTTAAACTCTCCCTTTCTCT
>JAUUEB010058305.1:0-15947 GCA_032362205.1 Clione limacina | reverse complement strand
TCTTGAATATGAACTAAGATACATAAGAATAAATGTAAGATGACGTCAAAAGATTGGTCATAGAAGACAGCGGAAGCACGGACTTTAGAAAAAGTACAACAGCTACTTAACAAAATGTCATAATTATTTTGAACAGGCAAAGCAGACTAGACAATCGTTGATAGGTTCTTAATTAAATGACAATTAACCGAATCAACTTTATCGTCTCAACACAGATACTATTATTGTTATTATAATTACATTATACTACGTTAATTTTCATAATTGATATTGACCAAATTTAGTTTTTTGCCCCCCTAATGGATTATTATGCAATATGTGGATAAAGCCAAAAGCTCAAGACTTTTAATATCTGCCTATTTGTGATATTGAAAGTGGGCTTTGGATAGATTTTGATTTCTTTCATAGTATCATTTATTCATATTGTGACCAAAGACAAATTCCCTAGTGTTCATGTATTATATCAATATCGTTTTTCATCACGTTAACTTAGAATAAAATCGATACACGAAGTTTAATAAACCCTCCAGCAACATACCAACATCTCGAAAAAAAATCTTTGAATGGCAGTCTAAGGGTCTGTCCAATAGTTATTAGCTTTGTTTGACAGTTGAGGTTTTGTTAATTTGAGCTGTATTATCCTACTCAGGGCATTATATTAGATACAGACTCGATGACATCACAAAGATCCCTTCAGTATTGATTATGGTAAGAGCATACAGTTTTGTTGTTGAAAGATGATACTGACACTTCTGTTGTCGATGGTCATCACACTCATTTAGCTTGACCAGTGGTTTGCTGGACGTATACATTTTGCCAAACAAAATGTGTTGTTTGCATATGTTGTTGAATAGTTTTCTATGATTGTGGATAATTGTTGGGGATATTCAATCTCGAGGCAACTATTTCGATATTCACATGTCTTATTGTGCTGATATTTTCTGGATTTTTATTTTAGTTTTCAGTGTCTAAATGATGTTAATATTTCCGAGCTATTTAAGAGTCCCAATGGCCAGCCCTTCACCCGATTGGAAGTTTTTGAATCCCGACGACGTTATACAATAAATTGGTTTATATGTACAAGTGACTTGAAGCTGTTTTCCTTCAAATTTTTGACGATTTATTCAGCTTACACATAACCAAAATATGATCATGAAATCAATTGATTTTTCAGCTATTGACATCTAAAATTCAAAAGATGGAATTCTGAATCAATGCACTGGTACACTTACACAAACATGCCTCTAAAATAATGCGCACGCACATAACGTATACTACTACATCTTTTAATATTTTTGTCTTTATGACAACCTTCAAAGAGTTCTGTAGAATACTTGACTGGAACTAGTTTCCGAGCATAAATTGTCCTGCTCAGACATAAGAACTCTTGATAATAAAACTACGTAAAATATTGTAATACATCTGATTACATGGATGCCAACTCAGCATTTAACCAATTTTGACAGAGCGCGACTAGCATTAATCATGATTGAGAGATACTAAGAATAATAATATGTTATGCTAATATTATTGATTTCAATATGGTTAAGCTACTTTTCCTTTTTTTTTCCATACTTTAATACATACTATTTATGATAAAATCATGAATTATGGATACATTTTTCTGTATACGAATAATACGAGCTTTGAAGTTAAATTCATCTTTTGTGACTCAGCAGAACTCAAACTTGGCCAAAAGAAATACGTCCGATGTAAATAATTTAACGGTGTTATTAAACTTGTCATAAACTAGATATCTTGACCTAATAATACTCACTGTAGCACTGAAAAATGCATTCGAAGTTTTTAAAAGTTTTAAAGCCTGAGCTATTCAAAATGTTCACAATTTTTAATTTTTTAAAAAGGAACAAAGAATGTGTAAAACTAGGACACGCCCAAGTTATAAGTATTTTGATGCTGTGTTTCTGTGTCAAATTTCTCTAGGGAAGTTAAAAACGTGTTCATTAGAGTGGAACATAATTGATTCTATTTCCGCTCTAGGCTTACTTTCCGTCTTATTGTTAATTGTCATCTTTTATGTATGTACAATTAATAACATATCTGAAATCCACGCATTCTCTCAGTATAGCTTTAAAGCTTTGTCTGCTATACACCACACCCGCGACGCTTGAATGATCTCTGGAATTAATCTCTTGTTCAAGAGAAGGCTTGTTATTAGTTTGTTTTGTTGTTGAGATTGAACAACCGGCCGAAGAGCTTTCATGTAACATATTTATTGTATTTATTTACAATAAAAAAGAGAGAATATAATGAAATATTCAGATATTATTGGATTTATGGTTGTTGATCAGAATTCATCTAAGCGCTTTTGAGACTTCAGATTTTATGTGTCTAGATATAAGTTATCGAATTTAATCTCATAGATTTGTTCTGAAAATAAACCCAATGTCAAAATAATATTACACTTTTAGATTTCAAGGTGCACAACTCTCATAGGCGAATAGATTGAATTGTCTTCAGTTTGTGTATGTATATATATAATTTATCTGCGCTTGAAAACATTATATGATTAGTTTTTGATATTCGTATATATGGAGGTTGACTATGATTACAAAAGTAAAGGATTTTTATGTCATGAGCAATTGTTGAAATCTTATATTCTAGACCTATGTTACATATAAAGACATATTTTGCCCGACATCTTCAATAGAAAGAGTTCCTTTTTCCCGTGGAAGTTTCTTTTCAGTGTAAAGTTAATTCTTTCTTTCAAAATGGTGTAATATTTTCATAAAGCTTGGATATGAGTGACTGTGCTTTTCTATTGGAATAAAACCACGGGTCATTTTAAGGATTCATTAACGTAACAGTGTCTACAGCTGTAGAATGCCAGCTAACGATACCACTGGTAATCAGACTTTATCCCCGGAGTCTACAACTTCCAGAATACATGACCATGGAGGAAAACGCAAGAAAAGTGAGTTTTGGTCATAATTTTATGATGATTGTAAGATTTTTATTGCGATAGATTGTTTAAAAAAACAGAGATAAAAGTGGCAAGAAACACTGAAGACTTGGTACCCAATTATGTGGCCATTTGACCAACAGCTAACGTATTCTGTTGTTATTGTCTAAACATGGCCTATTTGGTAGCCCACTTCCTTACGAAGCTCACGTTGTCCGTTTCAGAAATGAATAAAAGGAAAACTGATGAATCAAAACTAATAAAGTATACTCCTAATATATGGTCAGTTGTAGACATTTTACCGAAATTCAAAATGGAAGCCCTGAAAAACATTAAATAAATAGTGAAATAAATACAAATTTTGACGGGCTACTTAAATGTCTGAGTTTGATGGAAACAATGTACAATTCAGTATCTAGAAGATACGTCAGTTCGTTAATGATTATGTAGACGTAAAATGGACCTCTACGAAGTACTTTAAAATAAGAACTTAAAAAGCTTATAAAGGTTAAGATGTAAACACATTTACCCAGATATACATACAATACTGGAAATAAGGGTAAACATATCGTATACAATGATTATTGGTGTTAATAATGAGTTTATAATTTTCGAGGGGAATAACTCTAATAATAATTTTACAAAATTATAACCAAAAATATTTCAATTCATGCCAAAGCGGAAATATCTCATAAAGAGCTGTCTGAAAATGTTCCATACCAAACAACTACCACAAAAAAAAAATTATCATAATGTGCTGAAAGTGCCCCCCCCCCTTCTTGACCAAGCACATTTACTGCAATGCATTCTTTGCTGTTGTGAATGCCTCAATTGAGATCATAAAAATCTTTTTTAAAACTCTTCAAGAAAACTCTAGCGAAAAACACAAGATAGTTGTTAAGATTAGGAAATTGAGCTGCCAAAGCTTACATTATGACTAAGATATGCTTAGGAAACAATTCGAAAGATGTTGAATCTTGCGTGCATCACTACACTGCTGATACAGGTTTTGTTGGAATTCTTACCGAGTTTGATTCAAGAAATCTTTGAATTGTATTTGTTGACCGTTGCTGCATATCTATCATCATGTAAAACGTACACAAAAATAAAATCCTTCCAAACGGGGATTTCGTGTTAAGTAGTAGTGGGAGGTGGGAGGTTATCACTTCCTTTAGGCAGATAAACACGACATCATCATGTTAAAAATGTTGTCAAAATTAAATCAATTTGTATGTTGAAATATAAGCGTTATTTGAATTTAAAGTTGTAATCATTGGTTATAAATATTTTCCTAATATTATTTCATAAATTCTATGTAACAGGTGATATAAAAATGGTAAACAACTTTAAATTCAAATAACGCTTATGAGTCATTAAAGGCTGTGGAAGCATGGCATTTAGATAAACTTAATTTAGTACAACTTTAATATGACAGGTGTTCTTCATTATTTTGAACTACTATTAAATTATATATGATATTTTTAAATGGTAAATTACCGTATCAACCTCATTATCGTCTTGCCACATTACCATTATTACGCAACTATAATAATTTATATAATGGATATTGACCAACTTGAGACCTTTTAATAAGTTGGAAATTATATCACGTGGTATTTGTACTTTAACGTTCCATCATAACAAATTCACAACATTACTGAAATGTTTTGCTACATGGTAACGAGTTAATACCCAGAAAAATATGGATACTATCTGGTAGATATTTAACGAACATTTCTGTCTTGTCTTCGATCGCCGTAATTGATCGTTAGCCCTTGTAGATTCGTAGTGCCGATGGGTGATGATGTTATGTTACTTGAAGTTGTAATGGGTTGCTGTAAGAACAGTTTTCCGATGTCTGGAGATGTTGGTAAAACTTGGCCCTCAAGAGATCTGAGCTTGATGCAGTGGAACAAGTGATTCTCAATTGACGTTTTTGTGTGATATACATATTGTATCACTCTCTCTATATATTTTTGAATTACAGAAACATTTCAAAAAGTTTATCTTTCATTATTTCTATCTATTACGTTGAAAATATGCTTTTGAATTTAAGGCAGTTGATATAACATGACGAAATAAGTTCATATACTGAAAATAAAGGTGGAAAGGGAACCAATAATTATTTACATTTTGTTCAGAATAATTATTTGTTCGACTTTGCTGTAAAACATTAAAAATGGTATTCGGGTTTCATTTTCTTTAGTAATGGTTTGGTAAAGAACTTTTTTTGTTTCAACTAATTTGTATAACAAAAAATATAGATCTTCTGAGACAAATGGAAATACAAAGTTTGAGATTGATCCATTCAGTTGTTAAAGACATATTCACGAAAATGTTGCGCCATTAGTTTTTGGACGGACTATAAGCAATTCTCTATTCACCTTAAATGTTGATAACATGTAATCTCGCTCACAACGAGATCAGTATTGTGTAAACAATATATGACGTAAGCAGACGGTGTGATCACAGTGAAAATTTGTAAATTGTGTGTGCTGGCTAGTATTCTAGCGTTTTTTGAAATTGATATGTTCAGGATATCATGAAGTGAATGTGTGGGTAGTTATTTTATATTTCTGACGGTGATCAATTATTTGTCCTCTTTTATTTGGTGACTGATTCGATTATTTATCTCTTTTACAGAGTCGCATTATAACATGTTTGTCATATATATGTAGTTTATTTAGGATTTAAAAGGAATGATTCACCATTGAACATTGACCAATGCTATATAAGACTATAAGTAAGGGGGTATCAAACGATGGGTCATTAAAGCCTGTGGAAGCATGGCATTTAGATAAAAGTACAACTTTAATATGACAGGTGTTCTTCATTATTTTGAACTGCTATTAAATTATATATGATATTTTTAAATGGTAAATTACCGTATCAACCTCATTATCGTCTTGCCACATTACCATTATTACGCAACTATAATAATTTATATAATGGATATTGACCAACTTGAGACCTCTTAATAAGTTTTCTTTTATAGATTCTCATACTCCTATGTGTATACAAACAAAAGCCTAAACTCAAATCTTTTGATATTTTCATATGAGATATATTAGATATCTTGTTAAAAGAGGGAGTTAGATAGAGATATATTTCTCAAAGTGTTTTCATCATCATCTATTCATATGGTGATCAAAGACAAATCCGAGTAGTTCATATATATTGATACTGTTGACATGTCAAGAGATATTTTCTTATTTAATTCAAATAAAATCGATACATGAAGTCTAATAAGCCCTCCGGCAACACACACATATTCCACAAAATATTTGAATGGCAATTTGAGGGTCTGTCCAATAGTTATTAGCTTTGTTTGACAGTTGAATTTTTTTTCCATATTTGAGTTATATTATCCTACTCGGGTCATATGAGATACAGACTCGATGACGTCACGCACAATATCCTTTCAGTATTGATTATAATAAGAGTATATAGTTTCGTTGTTGAAAGATGATACTGTCACTTCTGTTGTCCATGGTCATAAAACACTCATTTAGTTTGACCACTGGCTTGCTGGACGTACAACTATTGCCAAACAAAATATGTTGTTTGCCTATGTTGTTGAAGAGTTTCCTATGACTGGATAATTGTTGGGGATATACAAACTCTAGGCAACTATTTCGATATTCACATGTCTTATTCTGCTGATGTTTTCTGGATTTCTTTTAAAGATTTTTAGTTCCTAAATTATGTTTATATTTCGGAGCTATCCAAGACTCCAAATGGTCATTGTTTCACCCTAGGATTTGATCCGACGAACTTATACATCAAAATGCTTATAAATGTACTACTAACTTGAAGCCGTTTTTCCTTCGAATGTCAATGGATTTTTCAGCCATTGACATCTAAAATTAAAAAGATTAAATTGTAATCAATGCACACATACACTAACACAAACACGCATCAAACAAAAATGCGGTCACATATAACGTAAACTATTACATCTTTGAATATTGTCTTCTCTATGACAACCTCCTAAAGAGATCTGTACAATACTTGACTGGAACTAGTTTTCCGAGAATTAATTGTCAGATATATGAACTCTGCTTTCTCAAATTAGTTACGTAATAAATTGTAATACATCTGATTACAAGGATGACAACCCAGCATTATAACTAATTATAACTAATGCTCTTGGAAAGAGCGCGACTAGCATTAATAATGATTGAGAGATACGGAGTATAATAATATGTTATGTTAGTTTTATTGATTTCAATGTGATAAAGTTATTTTTCGTTTCCGAACGTTTTTTTTCTATTTTCAAGTTAATCCTTAGCCTTGATGCTATCACATAATTGAAGACATAAAATATATGATAAAATCATGAGTTTATGGATATAGTCTGTTGTATTTAAATGATACGATTTTTGAAGTTTAATTCATATTTCGTCACTTTGCAAAACTCAAACTTGACCAAAAGAAATACGTTTTATATCGATGTAATTTTATTTTTCAGAAAAAAAATATCTTAACCTTATAATACTCGTTTTTGAACTAAAAACGCATTCGAAGCTTGCTTCAATATTTCGACTCACGATAACAGTAGTCCATTCTTTATTTGTTGAAAACGCTCTGTGTCGAATGTTCTATTTTTATTGCCTGAGCATTTCAAAATGTTTGTGATTTCATAATTTAATAAAGGAACAGTGAATATGCATAATAAGGACACGCCTAAGTCATAAGTATTTTATACGTTATTGGTTTGTTTTGTTGTTGAGATCGAGCAACCGCCCGACGAGTTTTCAGATATATTTGTTGTTCTACAATAAAAAAGAGACAAAATAATGAACAATTCACACATAACGCGATGTATGGTAATTGATCAGCATTCATCGAAGCGCATTTGATAATGCTGATTTATGTGTCTAGATATATGTTATCGAATGTATTCTTATAGATTTGTTACAGAAATAAACCCAATGTCAAAATAACATTGCACTGTTATATTTTCAAGGTGCACAACTCTCAGATGCGATATTATTGAATTGTCTTCCTTTTCAGTATATATATATATATATATATTTGTTTTGCGCTTCAAAACATGTTATGATTAGCTGTGAGCTTCGTGTATATCAAGATTGACTATGATTACAAAAATTCATGGGAATATTTTGTGTCTTTTTAATGCGCAGTTGTTGAAATCTTAGATTCCAGACATATGTTAGATATAAAGACATATTTTGCCCGAAATCTAAAACAGAAAGAGTTTCTTTATCCTGTGGAAGTTTGATTTCAGTGTGAAGTGAATGCTTGCCTTCAAACTAGTGTTACAGTTTAGTAAGCTTGGATATAAGTGACTTTGTTTTTCAATTGGATTAAAACCCATGGGTCATTTTAGGGATACAATAGCGTACCAGTGTATACTGCATTAAAATGCCACTGAACGATACCACTGGTAATGAGACTTTATCTCCGGAGTCTACAACTTCAAGAATACATGACCATGGAGGACAACGAAAGAAAAGTAAGTTGTGGTCATAATTTTATGAGGATGGTTATACGCTTATAAATGCGATCGTTTGATTTTCGGTGTTAATCTAATTGTGTATACTATATCATAGTTATGTACAAGGCATTTGTCAAGAAGTCTTGATTAAAAAAAGTTACAACTCAGGATCTAGAAGATACGTCAGTCAATGATTATGTGGACGTAAAATGGAACCAGCGAAGTAGATTAAAAAAAGAACTTAAAAAGCTTTCGACGTAAAAACATTTACCTAGATGTATCATATCTATTGAAAATAAGACTACACATATCGTTAAATATCATGATTACTCCACTGGTGTTAAAACAAATTGGTAAATAATTTGTTTTAGAGAAATTACATAGATAATGATGTTAGAAAATTATAACCAAACATATTTCAATTCATGACAAAAAATAATTCTCTCATAAAGAGCTTTTTGACTTCTCGTATACAGAAATACAATTATTTGTGAAAAGTAAACTGTTGTGAATTAACGCAAAACTACCAGTGTAAACATCTGTCACAAATGTTATCACAATAGATAAAATTCGTTTAATGTGCTGAATGTGACTCCCCTCCTCCATTCTTGACAAAGCATATTTACTACAATGTATTTTTTAGCTGTTGTAAATGCCTCAAATGAGAGCATAAAAGTATCTTTTAAAACTATTCAAGATTACTCCAAAGAAAAACAAAAGCTAGTGGTTAAGATTAGGGGAGTGAGCTAACAAAGCTACATTATGACCTAGAAATGCTCATGAAATCAGTCGAAAAAGCTCGTCGAAAAATGTTGAATCTTGCGTGCATCACTCCACTGCTGCTACAGGTTGTGTTGGGCTTCTTACTGAGTTTGATCCAAGAAATCCTTAAATTGTATTTGTTGACCGTTGTTGCATATATATTATCATGTTAAACATTCAAAAAGAAAAAAATCCTTTACAACTTTGTGTTAAGGCGTAGTGTGCGATTGTAACTTCCTTTAAGCAGACAAAAAACGACATCATCGTATTAAGAATGTTGAATAATTAAATCGATCTAGACATATAAGCGTTATTTGAATTTATAGTTGTTTGTCTTTATTGTATCAACTGTTGCATAAAATTTAGAATATAATATTATTAAACTATTTATAACCAATTATTAAGTTGGAAAGTAATATCACGTGGTACTTTGTATTTTAACGTTCCGTCATAACAAATTAACAACATCACTGAAATGGTTTGCTACATAGTAACGAGTTAATATCCTGACAAATATGGATACAATCTGGTAGATATTTAACGGCGATTTCTGTCTTGTCTTCGATCACCCCCTTGGGCGTTTGCCTTTATTGACTCGTAGTTCCAATGGGTGATACTCTGATGTTTTTGTTGTTATAACGTGTTAACGTAGAGACAGTTTCGGATGTCTGGATTTATGGGTAAAAAGTTGGCTCTTAAGTTATATGAGCTTCGTGGTGGAACTAGTGCCTAACGAGTGGAGGAACCAGTGGAACAAGTCTGTTTTGGTGCATGTTTAGGATTTGTTTTTTACCACAATTAAAATAATATTTAAACAAATATCTCAACAAACGACAACTGATCGTATAATCTACTACCGACGATTTTAGGATCCAGGTTTAAACCCATATCTTATTAATTACTAGCGTTGCTTCGGTGTTACCCGAAGAAGAAGAAGAAGAAAAAAGAAGAAGGCGAAGAAGAAGAAGAAGAAGAAGAAGAAGAAGAAGGAGGATTAGAAGAAATAAAGTATCTAAAGTCAAATCCCCCCTCATCAAAGCACATACGCCCTTTGTTAAAGCGCTTTGTATCCCCCATCCGTCTGAAAACATATTAATTTAAAATCTTAGAATGTTACCATTTACACCAAAAGCATTTGTAGTACCCTTTTGGTATGTAAGTTATAACGAGTTAAAAGCTCAGCCAGGTCCACCTAGAAAAACATCGGTATTTCCGTGTCGCCTCTATGTGCATCTTTACATTTAAAGATCCAACATCCGCCCCTGCTTTCTACCAAAAAAAGTAAACACAAACGTTCGTGGTCTCCGTGCAAAAAGTCTCATCACGGATTTACAATGTCTTAAGTTCGGCCACCCTTTAGAATATTTTTTTATCCATGATCGAGACGGCAAACTGTATATGAATGCACTTTTCGAGTTTCCGGTTACGTGTTCATAATAAGTGTTTTCCTTGACGTCGGCTTGTTCAGTAAAATGGTGACCTGCAATATTTTACAGAGGCATATATGGAAAAAAAATTCATGAATCGTCAAATAGTTGCATTTTCATAAATTTTATTATTCTAGAACCATCTTTGGTATGTTTGTTATCTTATGTTTAAACTTTAACCAAATCTATCGAGTTACTCGTGAGGAAATCGTCACGCAAGCAAGCATACATACAATACAATTCAGCGTATATTGTTATAGATGCAATTAACGATTTATTTGTGACATACATATTTTATGATTCGGTATATAATTCTCGAATTACTGAAACATATTTTGAAAATGTATCTTAAAATTTGATTCAAAAAGATAAAAACAGTGGATTAGGAACTAATTAACTACACTTATATAAAAGATAATTATTTATTCAGAGTTTTCACTTCATGTCTTTGTAAAAGTAGTGATGACAAATATGGTAACGATATTAAAGTTTATTATTAGAACACCGCAATCGTTATATTTTGCCGAGCAAAGCGAGGCGATTTTAAAAAAAATATAGAAGCTAGAATTGTGCATTTTTTTAAAGCAATTTGGGATCAAGTAGGGGGGGGGGGAGAGAAACCCAATATATTCTCCTGGGTCCATCCCCGGTAGTGATAGGGAACATGAAAACGAGGCTAAAATAAATATGAATGGTATTTATTTCTTCTATAATTTAATTCAAATCACACTGAAAAAAATGTATCAATTATTTCCAAAAGACATTCACGAGACGGTTAAAGGACAATAACAAAACTGGTGAAAAACAATGAAGTTACTTGTGTATTTGATGTATCAAATATTTTGTCGGATATACTGACGATGTTCTCATATGGGGCACCCGGAAGATTTCCTTACATTTTTTGTCTTTTTTGTTTTCCTTTCATCTTTTTGTTCTCCATTTCCCTCTCTTTTTTGCTTTCTAACCCTGGTTTTGCCCTTTTCCAATTTTTCACGTGTTTTTTTTTTTGGGGGGGGGCAAAAATTTGGGGGCCCGGGGCGCAAATGTTGAATTAAGCCATTCTCTATTCACCGTTAGCGAGACCAATATCGTGTGAATAACATATGACGTAAGCAGACGGTGTGGTCACAGGGTAAACTCAACATGTGTGTACCGGCTAGTTTTTTTTAAATTAATATGTTCATGATATCACGAAGAGCATGTTTTTGTCTTATATTTCTGACGATTATTTGTCCTCTTTTATTTGGTGATTGAATCGATTTCTTGTCTCTTTTACAGAGACTCATTATTATAGCATGTGTAAAGAAACAAAGCCTATACAGAATGAAGTGAAATGATTGGACACTTGTTAGGATTGATATTGACCAACTTGAGTTGTCCCTCATGGATTCTTATATGGATAAAACCAAAAAATCAAGACATTTATTATCTGCCTATTTGTGATATTGAAAGGGGGCTTTAGATAGATTTTGATTTCTTTCATAGTATCATTTATTCATATTGTGATCAAAGACAAATTCCCTAGTGTTCATGTATAATATCAATATCGTTTTTCATCTCGTAATATCGATACACGAAGTTTAATAAACCCTCCAGCAACATACCAACATCTCTAAAAATCTTTGAATAGCAGTCTGAGGGTCTGTCCAATAGTTATTAGCTTTGTTTGACAGTTGAGGTTTTGTTAATTTGAGCTGTATTATCCTACTCAGAGCATAATATGACGTCACAATGATCCCTTCAGTATTGATTATGCTTAGAGTATATAGTATTGTTGTTGAAAGATGATACTGTCACTTCTGTTGTCGATGGTCATCAAACACGCATTTAGCTTGACCAGTGGTTTGCTGGAAGTATAACTTTTGCCAAACAAAATGTGTTGTTTGCATATGTTGTTGAATAGTTTTCTATGACTGTGGATAATTGTTGGGGATATTCAATCTCGAGGCAACTATTTCGATATTTAACTGTCTTATTCTATTGATATTTTCTGGATTTTTATTTTATATTTTTAGTTCCTTACTTATGTCTATTTTCCGAGCTATTCAAGAGTTCAAATGGTCAGCCCTAGGATTGGAAGTTTTAGTGATTCAATCCCGACGAAGTTAAACATTAAACTGGTTATCAATGTTAAACTCACTCGAAGCCGTTTTTCCCTCGAGAATCTGACGAATTATTCAGCTTACCGACTACCGAAATATGACAATGCAATCATTTGATTCTTCAGCCATTGACATCTAAAATTAAAAAGATTAAATTCTGAATCATTGCACACGTATACTTACACAAACACGCATTAAAAATAATGTGCGCATCACATTAGGTAAAATAAAACATCATTGAACATTGTGATCTTTATGACAACCTCTAAAAGAGATCTGTAGAATACTTGACTAGAACTAGTTTTCCGAGCATAAATTGACCAGGTCAGAGGTCAGATTTAAGTAATCTAAAGGTTAATCACATTACGTTACATAAGAAATTGTAATACATCTGGTAACAAGGATGACAACCCAGCATTACAACCAATTTGGAAAGGGCGCGACTAGCATTAATCATGATTGAGAGAAACGGAGTATAATAATATGTTATGCTAATATTATTGATTTCAATATGGTAAAGCTACTTTTTCTTTCAAGCGTTTTTATTTCTATTTTGAAGTTAATCTCTAGCCTAATGCTATCACATTATTGTTTTGTTGATGAGATCGAGCAACCGCCCGATGAGTTTTCCAAAACATATTTGTTGTACTACAATAAAAAAGAGAAAATATTATGAAACATTCATATACAATGCGATGTATGGTAATTGATCAGCATTCGTCGAAACGCATTTGAGAATGATGATTTATGTGAGTAGATAGATGTATCGAAATGTTATCTTATAGATTTGTTCCGAAAATAAACCCAATGTCAAAATGACATAACACTGTTAGAATTTCAAGGTGCATAACTCTCAGACGCGATATAATTGAATTGTCTTCAGTTTGTGTATATATATTATTATTGTTTTGCGCGTGAAAACATGATATGATTAGTTATTGAGCTTTGTGTATATCGAGGTTGAGTATGATTACAAAAGTAAAGGTATTTTTCTATGTCTTTGTAATGCGCAGTTGTTGAAATCTTAGATTCCAGAAAATATGTTAGATATAAAACATATTTTGCCCGAAATCTAAAACAGAAAGAGTTCCTTTATCCCGAGAAGTTTGATTTTAGTGTAAAGTGAATGCTTTCCTTCAAACTGGTGTTACAGTTTCGTAAGCTTGGATATGAGTGACTGTGTTTTTCTATTGGATTCAAACCCATGGGTCATTCTACGAATACAATAACGTACCAGTGTAAACAGCTGTAAAATGCCAGCTAACGATACCACTGGTAATGAGACTTTATCTCCGGAGTCTACAACTTCAAGAATACATGACCATGGAGGACAACGAAAGAAAAGTAAGTTGTGGTCATAATTTTATGATTATAAAAAAGTTGCAACTCAGGATCTAGAAGATACGTCAGTCAATGATTATGTAGACGTAAAATGGAACCAGCGAAGTAGATTCAAATAAGAACTTAAAAAGCTTTCGATGTAAACACATTTACCTAGATCTGCAAGATCTACTTGAAATAAGACATACTGTTAAATATTATGATTACTTGAGCTAAAGAAATGGTAAATAGGTTTGTTAGAGAAATAACATAGATAATAATGTTAGAAAATTATAACCAAATATATTTCAATTCATGACAAAAAGGAATTCTCTCATAAAGCTTTTTGACTACTCGTATACAAGAAATACAATTATTTGTGAAAAGTAAATTGGTGTTAATTAACGCAAAACTACCAATGTAAACATCTGTCACAAATGTTATTACAATAAATACAATTTGTTTAATGTACTGAAAGTGACTCTCTTCCTCCATTCTTGACAAAGCATATTTACTGCAATGTACGTTTTGGCTGTTGTAAATGCCTCGAATGAGAGCATAAAAGTATCTTTTAAAACTCTTCAAGATAACTCCAAAGAAAACAAAAGCTGGTGACAAAGACTAGGGGAGTGAGTTAACAAAGCTACATTATGACCTAGAAATGCTTATGAAACAATTCGAAAAAGCTCGTCGAGATATGTTGAATCTTGCGTGCATCACTTCACTGCTGCTGCAGGTTGTGTTGGGCTTCTTACTGAGTCAAATAAATCTTTAAATTATATTTGTTGACCGTAACCGCATATCTATTATCACGTAAAACGTACACAAAGATAAAAATTATTTGAAAAGGGTGATTTGTGTTAAGGCGAAGTGTCAATTATTACTTCCTATATACATTTTCATGTTACGAATGTAAGATATTTTGTCAAAATGAAATCGATTTGTATGTAGAAATAATAGCGCTATTTGAATTTTAAGTTATTTACATTTTTTGTATCACCTGTGGTATACAATTTATGCAAATACAACCCTTCTGGGACTTTTGAAATATTTATACAATTTATAATATAATATTATGAAAATATTTATAACCAATGATTACGTTGGAAATTAATATCACGTAGTACTATAATACTATACTACGTAGGACGTAATATCAGGTGTACTTCAACTTTCCATTATAATAAATTAACAACATTACTGAAATGGTACTTAGTAATTAGTTAATATCCTGACAAATATGGATACAATCTGGTTGATATTTAACAGAAATGTCTGTCTTGTCTTCGATCTCTTTCATTGAGCATTAGCCTTTATTTACTCGTCTTGCCAATGAGGGATACTGTGATGTTTTGTGTAGTTGTAATGGGTTGCTGTAGGAACAGTTTCCGATGACTGGATTTAAGGATAAAATTTGGCCATAAGATATCTGAGCTAAATGCAGTGGAACAAGTGGTGTTCAACTTTTTCATATGGGTAAGAACAGTGACTACAGTGTGGAAGAACCGGTGGAACAAGTCGGTGCTTGTTTAAGGAATTTTTTGTAACACAATTTAAGATATTTAAACGACAAATCAATAAATCACGTCTGTACGTAGACTCCTTTACAGCCGATTTCAAGATCAAGTATGAAATTTTTAACTTACAGGGTGACTTTTTATATCAACGCTTTTGAAATCGAAATTTGAAAAACCTGTTAAAGATTTTAAAAAATCATGTGTTTTTCTGTAAAAACAGTATACAACAGAAATCAAAAATTATTTTAATACCAAATGTGTTAAGAAGAGTCAACAGGTCACTGCGTAATCAATGATGTACATCATTGAATCAATGAAGATAATGTTCAAAATCGCATTTTCAGGCTCCATTCTATGGGGACAATTTCTGATTTTGACGATAGCTTGGTAACCATTTATCGCAGTTGGACACATTTGGTATCAAATAAAAATTTC
>JAUUEB010058194.1:0-15951 GCA_032362205.1 Clione limacina | reverse complement strand
AGAATGATCAGAGTATTGGCGGGTAGCGGTGATTCGTACTTGTTTAATGCTTTACATGCGTTTTTTAGACCTACGTTGAATCGAGGTGAATTTTAAAGGATTATACGATATCGGATGGAAAAAATCTACGTTATACCAAAATCTACGTTATAAGAACTATGTTATATTGAGGTAAAACTAATAGAGACAAAGAGGGAAAAAAACTCGTGCTTTTGAAAAACATACGTTATGTTGAAATCTACGTTAAATCGAGTTACGTTATATCGAGGTTCGACTGTAGTTTCATTCATAATCATTCAAATGATCAGTCATTTTTTTAACAGAGACACCATTGATTTTATCTGGGGGAAAGTATTTTTTAATGAATAATGGTTTTTCTCTTTTCGGTGCTGGGTTAAGATTAATCAGATGTTGCACTTTCTTAGCACTGTAATATTTAGTCCACTGGTATTGCCAGATGCAGACTGCATGAACCTCTTATAAAAACAAACAAAAAATGATTTTTAGATTTTGAATTTTCAGTTTTGTTACTTAAATTTGAATAGGATCATATAATATGTACTATTTGCACAAATAACCAATAAAATAAGATTACCAATCAAATAAGGTTATGGTTCAAAGTTTCAAAGGTCTCAAATACTTTAAATAGTTTCAAAGGTCTACGAAAGGTGAAAGAAATATAATAGAATTCCAAGCATAATTTGACACATCTTTAGAAGCCAGAGGGTTTGTCTAATTATTTGATAATTTTCTGAGAAAAACCTGGGTAGACAGGGCATCACAATAATTCTCAAATAGATGTCTTTTTGAACAAATAACCTTTGAATATTGAAATTATTTAACCACAAGTCTGATGTCAACTGTTTTGTCTCTTGTAGGTACAAACAGTGGCTAAGAGTGGAGATGTCAGTGCCCCCACATCAGAGGTGAGGACAAAATGTGTAAATAACGTGTTTAAAAAAATGTATTCCCTTATTTTGTCTATGATTGAAAACAAAGCTTATGATAGGTTTTGAGTTTATTTAAAGTTGCTGTGTTAAGTCTGTGTCGTTCTTCTGACATTCATTTTGATATATTGATTAAGTGATATTTTTGTTTTGATGTTTATGTTAACATTTTGAATTCTGGAAAATGTTTTTTGTTGTTCGAGATGCATTTTTCTTACACTTGTGATGTAATTCTTCATGGTTAAGAGCACTAGTATTAAAATCAATGAGAGTTGTTTGTAGTGTAGGTAGAAATTGTCCACTTTAATCTGATTGTTGCCTGTATAAAGGAGAAAAGAATGTAATTAGTAAGTAAACCAAGCCAAGGATCTCTAGTTTACCATGACACACCCTAAACATGATTTGATTAACATTAGTTTTCCATTTTCTCTTTATTCAGATTATGCCCTTTAAAAAGAAGCTAAACAATCAAATGTTAACCAATCCAAGTCTGTTAATTGTCATAGTAAACTGGTCTGGATCAGAGTTTTTTAAAGTATAGATGATTGATGTAATTTTGTAGAATTTTGATTCACAAATTGTTTACTCTTGCTATTGATACTCTTTTACATTTTATAGAATTTTTTATGTTGATCTTTAAACTAAGATTAGAATATGCTCACTGACTCGGTCTACAAAGTTTGTTCCTAGGATATCCTTTGTAACCTTTATTAAACATCTTAAACTTTTTGAAACTACTGAAGCACAATATTTACCGTTTAAAAACCTACATTCACCTTGTTTACCCTAAATTTGTCTGTTGTAATTATTATTTTGGAATTTCTTAAGATTCAAATGGGTCTGTTGTTTCCTGTATTTTGTTGATGATGTTTTCTGTTGTTTACCTTTTTGCTGTATAATGGCATTAGAAATTTAACTTTAATTTGAAAAAATATTTACTGTTTTTATATGGTGTTTATCAGAAAACAATTTTTAAGTAATGGAAAGTAAATAGTAAAACAAAAGCACAATGAAAGAGACTTTGTTAAAAAAAAAAAATTTAAATCATACTTTAGGGACATTTTAGAGAAAATATTGACATGTTGATTTGAGCTCAAGGATTCCTATCCCAAAATTATTTAAAAATTGACTTAAAAACTAGAAGTTTTCTTTTAAATTGATGGGGATTGACTGCCCTGATAAGTCTTTAAATGATTTATTACTGCCAACAGCTTTTAGTAGTGTAGGGTGTATGGTCACATCAACTCTTTTTTGGCCTGAAATTATAAAATCGTAATAATGTTGTGTAGCAGCCTTGTGCTTTTTGGCAGTGTATTTTAGACTTATTATCATAAGCTTTTAAATTCAGGAAGAGAATTATTGTATTTCAAATGTGGCATGTTTTTTAGACTTATTATTATTAACTATCGATTTGTAAGTGACACTTTTGGAATAAAATAGTAATAGACTTTAAAATGGCAAGCTTTTGTTGATGATGGCAGCGCCTGTTCCAGTCCAAGATGAAGCCAAGACTTCCAGCACGCAGCTTTGTGCAGAGCCATCGCCGCAGTTCCTCTTTAGGGGTGCTGAAGCTGGTGAGAATAGTAGCACCCAAGTATTAATATATCACTGAGTCTTATCATACATGGCTGACCTCAATCCTTGTTCAATGTACAAACTCTGTAAACCCAGTCAATGTGGAAACAAACATAGGCATAGTTTACATAAATTTCACAAATTATCCAATGGTATTGTTACAGAAATATGGGTTGTTACTTAAACAATGTGAACACCCCTCTGGAACTATTCTCTGAAAGATCGCCCCCTGAAACAAAATTTGGGAAGCCTGGCAGTTACCTTGTTAATAGAATTGCATCAATTTTCTTCAAAGTCTCCAATCATTTTCTTACTGATTATTATATTTTAAAATAATGTGTTATTGGTTAAAGGATAAAAATATGCTGTGCATTTACACTACAGTTCGCTTTAAAAAAATATCAACATTGTATATTCTTCTTTTAGCCATAGTGGAATACTGACTAGTTCCATAATGTACCTTAGACTATCTAGTGCCTAGCGTCATAGTATCTTATCAGGCTGTCTAACACCCTGTGTCCCCATGTCTTCCTGTCTTTAGCAAATGTTTCATCCTAGTCCCATAGGTTTGATAGTTAACAAAAATCATTTGAAATGAAAACCGATTTTCTTTCTTTGTGTGTGGTTTCATTATTCTAGAATCAATGCAGTTAGTGTTAAATAGTCAAACAGAAAGCCTGGTAACTAGAGTCAATTATAGGGTGTAGCACAGAACTTCTGAAGGTGTATGGTTTAGCTCTACAATTTTGTTTCCTAGATATAAGATAATTTTCTTATTTACTTTTATAGATAAGAAAATTATGTTTAGACAGGTATTTGCACATATAAAATTTATTTCTTATAGATATAAGATGTCCAAAGATTGAGTCAGCCACTGTAAGACAAAGTGTCTGGAGAGGTGTACACACTGTAGTCAATGGTTCTTTAGCTTTGGTTCAGACATTTATTGTCATGGTTGCCATGGTGAATTATATTATAAAACTTGTTTATTTTCTCTTTTTATCCAATCTATTTATGTTATGCATGTCCTGCATGATTGTATTATCCCTACTATTATTTTGTGTTATTCAGGGTGAACGAATGATAAGTGGACTGGTTTCATTAAACCAAAATTTTTTTCTTTTTAAGTCATTGACACTGATAGTGTATATGCCAAGATGTCACCAACTATTAGCTTTTATCAAAGAAATTGTCACGTCTGGCTACAGTCATTGCCTGAAAAATAAAAAAATAAAAAAAAAATACTGAAGTCTGAAATTTTGCTTAATTGTAGGTTAATGTTTTCAAAACAAATTGAAAGGCTATTTATAAACAGTTTTGATATATTCACAGGTTATAGCAACTGTCTACTTTGTTTGTTCACCCTAGTATATACATTTTTTCTGTTATTTGTTACACCTTACCCTTAAACTGTTGAAGGCTGATGAGTTGCTTTGGTGGTGTTACCGTCAATATCATCGGCGGTTGGGAAATAGGCTACTAAGCAACATCAGGTTTTGTGACAGAAATTAGCCAATGATGACTGATTCTATTTCTGGGTCAGCCTCGTTTGACAGTGGTTAAAACCTCCATATATTCAAGTTAAAAACAAAACAAAAGTAATAATAAAATCCCTATGAAAATGTATGTGACCTAAAGTGTAAGCAAAGATGGACTCATTTGTGAGGTCAGTGTGACCAATGAATCCTGCACACATCTTTCCTTCATAACATGAAAAAATGAACTAAGAAGTTTATCTCTTTTATTTATTTTTGGAAATATCAAAATGGCCATAAAATATTATTTTGTGAAAAAATTAGCATTAATTTTTAAAGACATCTCTCAAGCCCACATTTATCCATAAAATGTTCTGAAACTATATATTTTCTCAAAGAAAATTAAATGAGATGTAACATTAAGTAAGACATCAGAATGGATTATATCACTCTCAAATTTGATAATTAGTTGTAACAAATTTGTGACTTTAATAAACAGTCATTGTGAATAATGTAATTTTTTTAAACTGTTTATAATCTTTATTCAATTCACTTTCAGAGATATATGGTTAAGGAGGGCAATTCTGTTTCATAAAAGTTTGGTTTGAGTCATTTATTTTTCATTACACATTCTAAGATTAAGCATTCACTTTTTACTTCTTGGTAAATACACCTTTTGGTATGGTATGCTTATAGCCTTGTCCAGAGTGTGATCATTTTGTTCTTTAAGATAAACAAAAGAATAGTTTCGTTAAGATTTAGAAAGTGGGTGTTCCTATAAAAAAAAATTCTATTATGGCATTGCATTTTCTTTTCAAATATATGTCATTTGTAAATGCAGTTTTTTAGACATTGATTTTTTGTTTACAAGAAGATACAATATGGACAAATTGTCTGACATAGTGTAGTATTGTAGAAATAGCTGTTATTTGATTTACCTTATGAATTATTCTTTTTGTGTTGCAATAGAAAATATTTTATTAGTGATCTGTAATCCTTCCTTTTTATTTTTATCATTTTTTTCTGTTTTTTAATTGGTTACTTTGATATGTCTAGTTATGTAAATGGCACTAGTTTTTTTCTCCATCCCTTTTGAGTTTAGTTCAAATGATGCTTAACAAAAATGAGGATTTAATTTAATCAGTAATGTTGGTTCAACTTTTTATAAGATTCCAGGTCATATTTTTATATGCAGGATGGGTGAATAGACAGCCATTCTTCTAACCTTTCTACTTACGATTTGTGTTGAATTCTTTGTTGGTGCAAGTAAATAACCTGCATGAAACATGCTCAGTGATTTTGGAAGGGTTTACTCATGCTTACATGCAAATTAAATAAACGCAAATGTTAGTTGATTGTTGGCTGAATGGCAGTTGATATGTAAGTAAAAACAGCAAAAACATTCAGGCTAGTCACAAGATTAAGCTAACTAAAATATCTAAATCCAGTGTTATAATTTATGCTAACAAAATTGAATTCTTTATACAAAGTTATTGTATAACTAGTGAATAAAGCATAAATACATAATACACTCATGAAAAGTATTCACCAGTCATGCTTTTCACCCCATATGTAAAAGAACCTGCCTTTTAATCAACATGGTTTAAGAAATTCCTAACCTTGTTGTTTTGTCAACTCCATACTTCATTTTAATATCTTTATTTTGTTGTTAAATTTAAACATTTTATGACTTAATTTTTATCATTTTATATCACTAATTTCAGTCAATTAGGAGGCATGGTTGCCTCAAAGGGAACTTGTATGGGAAGAGAGTTCATATGTTCAATATGTCCAGTGTTGCATGCTTGCTTTCTACTATCTTTAGATTTGGTGCTTGGTTGGGATGTTGATATGGGACCTATTTAATATAACCTTTCAATTATTTTAATTAATAATGAGTATTAAGAACTTTAAAAAAATAGTTTTTTTGCATGTTTATTGCATTATTCTTTTATTTTACTTGAGAAGATTATCCACTTAAATCTATGTACTAATGTCAGTCATTTTTTTTATTTTCAGGGTTCTCTTGTTGCTGCACCCTCAGACTTGTCCTCAGGTAATTTACTTTTATTAGAAGAAAAAATCATAATTTAGCACATAGTAGAGATATTTTTATTAACATTTTGTTAACATCTACCTACATCAAAGTATCTAAAACATTACTTCAGTCAATGTTCTCAAGAGATTAGAGCTTTTAGTACTAATAAGCATTTGTCCTTTTCTTTGATCAATATTGATCAAGTGGCAGGGGATAACATCAAACATAATCATTTAATCAAAAAATTCCTGTCTGGAAATTCCAAGCATTTAGAAATAAATTTGCTTTAAGATTACCTTAAATTTACACTTTGGCCTTGTCTTATGAAAGCCTTATGTTGACCATCCTCTGCAATCTTATTGTAATTGTTTAGACTATGATATAGTAAGAAAAGCAATATCTTTATTATGCAAATTTTTATGAAAACAATGACAAACTACTTCAAATGCCGTTGTCTAAAAAGTCAAGACTCCTGATTACCCGAAGCTCAGTAAGCTGAGTATGGGTAACTTCACTTTACTTTACTTTGTTTATCAATCAGGATTTCATGTTTATTTTTTTCTCATTTCTCTCAGGTCCAGACAGTAGCCAACCTACCACAGTAACCGCTGACAAGGTAAGTTTCTGTAAAACCTCGAAATATAATGCAATAAACAAAGTATAAAAGTACTGTTGTTTTTTAAGATATTTATTATTTATCTCTCTGCTACTCATTCATTCTAAATATGACTACTTCATTTTATGTTAAATATTATTTTTATCATTATGACCAGCTTCAGATAATATTTTTTCCTTTCTGCGAGCAGAGCTTATCAGACCCAAAGCTTTCTGCAAGTTTCTAGTCCGGATGCAGGAGTAAATATTTTTCCGAAAGAGTTAGCAAACTGTTACAGCTTAGTTTATGGTATTTTCTGTTATGCTGTTGCGATTTTGCTGGAAAAGTTTATTGTCCCGAAAATCAATGCTAGGGAATAGTTTCCTGTTTTTTGGAAAAATATTACCTCCCATCCAATCAAGCTATATATTATAATTTTTCTGCAGACACTTGGTTCTTTCTCTAAGGCTAAACGCCACTTCTTTTTGTTTACTGGTAGCTATATTTGTTGCCAAGCTGACGTGAAACAAACACAACAACCCGTATGAGACAAACAGCTCTGATTGGCCAGTCACGTTACTCTTGTTCAACATGTTTCATTTCCGGGAATTTTCAATCAAAATGAAACTGAAATACAGCGTTCGTTACGAGGGCTGTCGTTATAGATGCGTGTAGGAATGTTATGTTATGTTGGACAAAAGAAAAGGTGATGAGAGACTGTCTCATCTAGTCAGTCACATAGAGGGCAGGCTGAAGAGATGTTTGGTTGGATTCTGTGTAGATGCGAATTTAATGTGATGTGTCGTGTTCGCAGTCTAAAGATGATGACCTGTTCTTGCCTCACCAGGGAGTAGAATGCGTGTAGGAAACAAAAATTTCAACAAAGAAATTTCATCCATTTGAATATAAACAATTGTTTAAACGGAAAAATCATAGATTTTTTGTTGTTGCAAAATTGCAGTAAGATTGGCGATTTTCAAATCTTTCTGCAGAAAGATCTCGGCTGAAAGAGCGCTGATTATGACACACCAAAAATAAAAAGAGGTTCGCAATCATAAGTATCAAGCATCACAAAAATAACTCTGAAACAAGAAGATTCATATATTATTTTCATAATGAATTTACAACAGTTTTGTTTTTCTATGTGTACCTTTGTTTTAATCATGCTTTATTTTCCTATGGTTACAAAAGAATGCTGATGACTGCATTCATAGGAAGCTTAAATAATATTGACCTCGTAATGTGGTGCCATATCTGCTTATCAAATTGCCCTCAAGTATGCTTTGATGATAGTATGCATGCCAAATATTTAATTTATTGATATTTTATATTTATCAATTTTCCCAGGATCTAATGGAAGATGAAGATTTGACTGACAGTGTTGTAAAGGAAAGATTACAACCAAAGCCAGTTCTTGTCTGCAGGTACAGTAATGGATATTTAATGATAAGAAGTGCTTCCTTGGGCAATACTGTCAAAAGCTGAACATAGCTTTATCTCTGTTGTTTATGAACCAATGTTTACAAATTTGGTCTTGAAATGAAGCTATGGGTAGACTTTATCAATTAAAAGAATAATTGAATAAAATAAAGATATATTGACAACAATATGATCCTTTAAAGTTTTGATGATGTCACAGATTCATTTCTATAAAAATAATCGGTTTTCCTTCTTGAAATATTTTAACTTGTCCGAAATCAACAAATAAAATGTCATAAGAATGATATTGGCAAGCCATTTATAAATATGCAAACTTATACATAATTGGACTTGTATTAAGTGCGTGCGATACCATAAGGCTAATAATTAAATACTGCTTAAAGAAGGCTGGCCTTAATGATTTAAACCAGTGGTTGTCAACCTTGTTCAAGCACAGACCATAATTAACTAAAAGGCTATAAGTTCACAGATGGCCTTCAGATCCCCTTCCTTTAAAAGGGGTCCACAAGATTCGCTTATAGGCCCAAGGTTAGGACCAGTGATGTAAGCTTTGTTAGTCTAGCCGTCTCCAGTTCAGCAAAATGTTGTGGCCCTCCTTTTCAGTGTTCACCAAGTGTTAATTGGTTGAACAGTCTTGTTCAGACTGCAGGATTAAAGTTTGCGCCTAGAGCTCAGTTGTTTAGCCTCTATGTACATTTTTGTTAAATATAATGTTATTAAAGCAATACAAAACTATTGAGGGTTGATGAATTGAGATTTTATTCCTGATACCCTTTACTATCAAAGCTGAGTACAGGACTAACTTTTACTTAGATTCATTTTTGCATTAATTTATCTACATTATCTAATGTGTAGCTCTGGCCGACCTTAGAAAAACATCTCCCACCAAATCAAGATATCACAAACACTCACATATCAGAAAACTTATGGACTCACCCATGGAATCAGGTTGAAGGCCCAAGTGACTGCTTGTTAGAAAATGTAATTTAATGTAAACTGCATTATTTGAATTAAGACATGCTAAGAAATATTTTCTTCAGAATTGAATACTTGTACTGTTTTGTCCTATTGCTATTTGGTTGTATTACAAAGTTGATTCAAAACAATTTGTTGGTTATATATCAATGTTTTTCTCTCACTCTGTTACAATTAATTGTCTCTTGTTTTCCAGGCAGGGCAGCCGAGATAGGAGAGATATCCTGATGGCAGTACGGACACACAAGGAACGCAATGCAATGCTGACACGGCTCACCAGTGAACTCAACCAGGAACTCCAGGAGGTGATGGAGCAGAGAATTGCCCTGGAGATACAACTAGAACATCTCAGGCCCTTCTCTAGCTAACGAAAAGCTACCACCGCAGAGACTTTAAGGATTTGACTCATGAGGAATTGTTTTCTGTCCACAAACATTGATCAACAAAACAGAGAGAACTTTCTCTTATCTCTACTCTATTTCAAGATGGAGCTGGGAAATCTGATTCTGAACAGCTTGAGAAAGGATCAGATCAAATGAGGTGTCTTTTTACCCAAATATGGATCCAACATTAGAGGCATCAGCTGTATGTCAAAGGAATCTAATGGCCTGCAGGATAATGATCTTATCATTGTATACAGCTCCAGTAGGGAACATGAATCCTGTTTCTTTTAACTTCTTGCTGTGAATAAACTCTTGTGATATAGTCCAAACACAGTGCAATCAAAACCTTAATAAGCAAAAATGTACCCAATGCTTTTTTCTCGTCTGTCCTTTGCTTATATGTTCTGTTATGAATTACTGCTCAGTGCTCAGCCAATTTGGAAAAGTCTTATTGAAAGCAAAAAGAGAAACTTAAGATTCAACCCCTTTCTGTCTACATATGGGTATTGCTTTTGCATTTCTACTAGTGTACCATCTCCCCTTGAGAATTTGAATTTTTGGTTTTCAAATCGATTTTTGTGTTACATAACTATTTCTTTTCAGGCATTGTACTCTATTATCAAAATTATGATGGATGATAGTAAATATGTTGTGTTTTCCTGGTTCCACCAAATGTGGTGCTTTTAAAAAGAGTTAAACTCTTTGTCTGTGAATGTCTAGTCAAAGTGTTACAACATATTAAACTGCTTGCCTGCCCTTGGATAGTTTTCTGTTTATTTTTCAACAGTTGTCCCTATTATTCAAAGGGAGTTTATAAGTGATCCTGTAGATTAGATTGTGAAGACTTAAGTTAGTCACTATAATTACATGTGTGTTTTCATGCTTTGTTTTTATCTTGCCAGTTTGAAGCATTTGATATGTTTTTAATGATAAGCTTACTTTACCAGATAGTCATTAAAACTTACCACCTATCACTTCTCATCATTCCTTTTGGTACTTTTATTATAGCCTATTTTCTTGTTCAAAACTTGAAAAATAGTCATTTGTTTCTTCAAATGTAGTCATTTATAACAAACTTGATCCTTTCATTCAAAACTACAGCATCAAAACATTTAATTTGATGAATTATTTAAGTGTTAATTATTTCACCAATACTCTCCCAACTTTGTACTTTTGCAACATAAACTCTTCTATATGAGTTTTCTGATTACGTGTATATTGAGTTCTTTTTGTGGTTTAATTTTCATGTTTTTTGCAAACTTGGAAATTAAAAGTGTGATGAATTTTATCCAGTCTGCTTGAGAAGCATTGCAATACTATCAATATATTATTCACATACAAATCTATTTAGGTAAAGCGAAAATAGAGACTCGTGAAAAGCAACGGGAAAATACCATATTATGCGTTATCCCTAGTACAATCAGGACTCTTACTCCTGATTCCCCTACGCTTGAACACGAGCACGGGACAAAACTTTACTTTTACTTTTACAAGTCTAAGAAAGCTGCTTTTGCTAGATAATGATTTTAACCACTCAGTATGTGGACTTGCCTCCTTTTTTATTGCCCTGTTTCTTGCTATACATCAAAGAAAATATTTTTTTAATGTAGACACAGTTTGTGCAGCTAGGAGAAATTATTTTCCCAATTATCCAGTCCAACCCGCTAATTTTGCTGGGTAATCCTGCTACCGAAATCTCTGTATTCCAGGAGATTCACAAAATAGATATTTTTTTAAAGGGGGAAAAAACTATTAAGTTAATGCACTACATCCATCTTTATATCTCTGTTCAGGCATAGTTCTGAAAACAACCCCATTTACTTTGAGGACTTTGGTTTTTATGGTTTTTAAAAGTTTGAATGACATCGAGTAGCAGCTGGCTTCTATTTTACAAGTGACAAAGGGTTAACTCTCGTCACTGACAATGAAGCTTCCAGCTGCCCAAGCTAAGGCTGATGTAAATGTGACTTGATGAGTTTAGCTTTGCTCCCATGAATTTGAAAAGACCATGTTGATAAGTTTGGTTGTACTTTTAGTAAGTGTTTATTTTGAGTGGCATCAGTCACAAATGTTCTGTTTAAGTGAAGTTTGGTTGTAATTTGTAATATAGCTTTTGATATTTGCTTGTATAATTGAAACACTTGATGGATGATGTACATATCTCTGTACATATTGTGTTGTTGATATGTGATGAACTCATTTGACATCAACAGAGGAGAAAAGATACTGAATATGAACGTCATTTAATTTGAAGGCCCTTTGTTTTTCTCATCTATGTAATGTATTCGAATGTAGCTTGTAGTAGATTGTGTACAAGGAAATGTATTGATTTAAGATGTGAGTGAGATGCAATCACAATGCAATTTGTGAGATGGTTTTTATGAGGCCTTGTACTTTTGTACTTTATTTTAAAAATCTAGAGCTTCTTCAACATATTATGATCATTTAGTTGTAGTTGAGAAATTTTAATTTAGTTAATATCCGGTGTGTGTTTTGTGTGCAGAAAGATGAATGTGATTCAGTATGTCAAAGGTTTTAAAAGTATGAGAAGATTTTAATATGCTTTGAGAATAATTCTAGTGAAAATAATTTGATTTGATTGTAGGTCTATTTGATTAATCCATTATTATTTCATATATAATGTCCTGAAAGCTTGAAACGTTGTTGTGTAATACTATGTGCCATAGGCTGAGATTCATATAGTGGAGTGGTTCAGTTTTTGTAACTTATTTTTCATGCAGCTCCTTCTGCGATTATATTTTGCAATTTTTAGGCAGGATAACTCATTGGATTAAATTTTTTGATTCTGACCTGCGTAGTCATTCGTTAGCACTTAGCAATTAAGAACCTATTTCTAGCTCATCAATCACATCAGAGTCGATCACCTTTCTACAAAGCTTCATTGTTGAGATGGCTAGCTGTGAGGTACTACGACTGTATCAATCTGACAAAAATCTTAACTTTTTTGTTTACTGTCTGTACTGAGGCATACATTTTTTATTTCTCTTGTGAAGAAGTGAATCATTTACATTCTTAAAATCATTGCGTTTTTTTTAAATAATTTGTTGAAAATAGTGACTGGCTCCAGGACCACTGCTTCCTGGATACTACCAAAATCAAATTTAAAACATCATCAAATTACATTTCTGGTGAATAAAATAATTTGAATTTCAACCATATGATTAGATTTAGCATCTACACTACTACTGTATTATTATAATGGTGAATGAAAAATAAACAAGACTGAAGTCGGAAATTTGAACAATATGTAACGCCTGATGGGGTGAGAGTTTTGTTTGACCGGGGCTGGTCATACTATCTGGACCCTTAGCTTGAGCTCCGCAAACCTAAAAGTAAATTAGTCCTTGTATGATGAAAACAATATTACTCTGTCTTAGCTCCAGCTTTGTCTATTAAGCTGATAGAAGTAAAACAAAACAGTGTTCAAAAGATGATGGCATTTACTGATCTATGATGTAAATACTTTGATAAAGTGCTATGTCATAACAACTACTTCCCTCTTTGAGATCTGCAATTTTACCCCACTTATATTGACCTGTCTGTTTTCTTGGTTGTGTTTAAAGTTAAAATATTTATTGAATGAAATGACACCTGTGTTTCAATTTTTTTCCCTGTTTCATAATATATTTTGATTATAATCATACTGAATTACTTTCAAGTAGTTGTAATATTTATTTACAATAAAAAAAAATCTTTATTGTTGCTATTTTTTTAAACTCCACAGTGTTGAAGTTGAAAAAAATGTTATTGATGACAAATAATTGTGTATTTACAATATGTGCTTGCAAGATATTGTAGAATAAAGACAACAACTACATTGCTTCCTACACTTATTTTTCTCTGTTGAAAAATAATACAAATGCCAGTTGCTTTATCTTTTTACGTTTTGAAATAATCTCTAACTCTTGATGAATGTAAATGAAACATTTTCTCATGATTATTTCCCATTGTTGTTGTGCCTTGTTAAGATATGTATCTCTTTACATGTGTCATTAGGACAAATGAGGTGGGATCTGAATGTTTCTTATTTGTTACAATATGATTCATTGAATTTATTATTAATGGTTTGTGAATAAGAATTGTGATAGTTAGATGAGAACATTGACAATGCAAATAAAGTTCTTTGTTTGTTTAGATTGCCGTTTGTGTGTGAAATTTGATGTACAGTAGAACTGTGTGTGATTATTGATGTACTTCAGGTCTGATTAAGAATCGTCTGAAACTATGCCTCAACTTAGATATTTCTATATTCTTATTATTTCCTTCTATTAAATGAATGAAGTTATTTAGAAAAACATATACAACCCTACAATTAAGCCTAGCCCTCGACTGTATCTGTAAAATATCTATTTGGATTTAGGTTCTAACAAATTGTTGAACTATCTAAAATGTGGTATCATTTTCAAGTGATTGAAAATGAATGTGAGCAACTAGTTTGAATCTTTGTTTCTTATGTAATTTGCTGATGTACAGTCTTCAGTAAAAAATAACTATTGAAAGTTGTAGTGTAAAGTATTGTTATGTCAACAAGAATATCCAACGTGTTTGCTCATCTTCAGTCAGGGCCTTGAATGTCACGTCGTAGTCAATGTGTAATATTAATTATGTTTTTGTAGAGTCCTATGTGACATGCCTGACAATGATGTCAATTGTTGATACATGAATTGAATTATATAACACAACCTTGTAGTAGAACAAATTCCTGATTGTTAATATCAGATTGGTACATTTATTGGCTTATCCAGTGTTGTATAACAGAGATGGCTGTAGTTTAGGTGTTATTATTTTATTTCATTGAAATATATATGAGCAGTTTTTTTCTACTTGTTGCAAGTTCTTAAATATATTTAGTGACACATTATCATTGCCTACTTCATGCCCAGACTATTAAATGATCCAATCAAAAAGAGTATGAAATACTAGATATATAAAGTAAGGTTTCCTGTGACCTATATTTCTTCTTAGCTGACATCTCCTGCATCCTACCTTTCCGTTATACTTTGACTTGTTTTATTCTAAACATCTTCTATCTATTTTTATAACTTGTTCCTTTAAAAAACATTTAGTTCACCTTGAAGGGGGGGGGATTTTCACATTGAAAGGTAAGCTCGTTTTTTATGTATTATGTTCACAAGGCAGATACTCACACTGTTTAATCACCAGTATAGAGGTAAACATAAACAAAATCAGTTTTGTAAACTATTCTTATTTGTTTGTTTTCTTAACACATAGAACTTATGGGAGCACACCTTGTTGAGCTTTGAGATATCTATTGACAATACACCCTGTAATATGGTCTCAGAGAATATTTTATTTGTTTTTAGTGTAACAATATATTTGAGTATACATCTTATACTTTGCAAAAAATACCATGTTACAGTAACAAATAACAGTTTTATGTTATATAAAAAATAAAGAAATATTGTCTTTACTTTAAGGTTGAGCATTTGAAGGAGGGAAACAATGTGAAAGAAGTTGAGAATTAGGTAAGAAAAAAGCCATCTCGTTATATGCTTTGAGAATGCTTTGTATAATTCTTTAGGAGTGCTCTTAGAGTTTTGTCAAAAGCACAATGGATCTTTGACAACAATAAATATAAGTGTTGCTTTAGAGAGAATTTGTTTTGTTTTGATTATTAAAAACAAAATTTTAGATGCATAGTTTTAGTTACTTGATTTTAATAATGAATTGAACTCAAAATGAGAGATGCACCTGGACTTTTGTTAATTGTGAGGGTGCTCGTACTATTATTGTGCAACTGTATACACACATTGTTTATGAAACCATTATTGCAAAGTTATTGATTATCGTATTAAATGCAATGTTTATTGAAACAGTATTTTTGTTATGTTGATTATTGTTTGAATGTTGCTTTTTTCGTAACAGAAATAATAGCTTGCATTCATACCATTGATATTTGCAACTTGCAAAACTGGATTTATATTTCATTTTCTGCCTCTTAATTGACTAGGTGTTTCAACCTGCTTACCCATTAGGATCTTTGGGTTGTCATCAGTATTTGTGTACTAACCATGGGATTTATTTCACATGTGAGACACAAGTCTTGATCCAAGCGAAAAAGTTTTGCTGCACAGACAAGCACGCAATGAAAGAGAAACTCAGAAACCTAACAAGAAACAAACTGAAGCAACAAAACTTCATCAGAAGGGCAAAGCAATTGAAACGTCAAATTACAAGGCTTCCCAAGGACTGTGAACCCTTGTCCTCTGTGCCCGAGACAACTCCATGGGTTGAAGAAACAAGGACATTGATTAAAATAAGGACAGATATAAAAAATGTCACCAACAAGAACGAGCAGAACGATTTTGAACTTAGGACTACAACCCTCAGACATGGCTGCCACTTCTCCGGTAGGTACCGGATTTCCGGATTCAAAATATGCTCAAAAAACGATTTCCGGATTCAAAATATGCTCAAAAACGATTTCCGGATTCAAAATATGCTCACAAAAATGTTTCCGGATTCGCATCGAAAATCGGCC
>JAUUEB010058083.1:0-15951 GCA_032362205.1 Clione limacina | reverse complement strand
TGTATTTGTATTTCTCCATAAGTTCACTTCACGCACCCGTTAACACCTAATTTGTCTGTGGAAAGGCTCTCCGAGAGAAATTTGAAAAAGACGACGTTAAAAACATCAAATATGTTTTAAGTGTCAAATGACGAGATTGGTATGCAAATAGAAGTATCAGTGAGTATCATTTATTTTACAGTTGGTATCAAATAAAACAAAAAAGCAGAATTCACCAAATATGTTTTTGTCAATGTGAAATAATTTATAAACCACAAGTGATATCCACTAATGGGTTTTTTTTTATCGTCAGAGCTTTGCATACTGATTGAAAACATTCTTGCCTTGAAACAAGTTCAATAACACTGATTTCTGGTTTTTCAGCTTGTTTCATCCAATGGCTTCCTCATCAAAGTTAATAAGGCATTGATTCACGTGCCCAGGTCTTTGAAATCCTCACGACGATTTTCGCCATCTCCTTGGTTATGGAGACCAAAGGGGCTCATCTGAGGCAGTGATAAGACTAGTACTGGAGTAGAATTGAAATGTCCCGGTACTCGAGCAAAGAAGAGTATTGGGGTTCAATACTCAAGAGTATTGAGTACTCGAAAAATTCCTCAATACTCGAGTACTCAATACTCAAGTACTCAAGTATTCAGTACTGAGTACTCACAATAAATAGTGAATACTTCCTGGATGACTTTCTTCACTCAATTTATGGCAAATGAGTATTACATCGATGATTGAATATCGATCGAGTTTTAACGCGATCGATATTCATCCATCGATATAAAACGAGTGTGCCAAAACCTAGGTAGATAAACTCAGCCATCGATAATTTATTTTATTCACATGGCAAATCTCATTAAAATGTAGTGATCTTCCTCAAATTAATAACATTTGCATACGTTGTAGAAATAATAAGGTAGTGAGGAGTATCATTTACGGTATCCGTATTTTTGCACACGAGTACAATAGTGTTGTCTTACTCGAGACTTCCTGTGAACCACTGGTGTGTAAAACAATGTAGTCGAAGACATACATGAGAATGAAGATCTTCCTATTCACTGATGAAACCTTTTCAAATCAATCATACAAAGTTTATTGATTATATTTATTGCATTGGCGTTTCTTCTCTTATGATCATACAGGATTTGGAATAGAAAGTGAAATTAAACTAATGTAAAATATTTACTTTGTTCTTGGCTATTTTATCTTTATCTTGAAAGATGAAAAACGGTGCATATTTGTCCATGCACTGTCGCAACTCGTCGTAACTTTGCTGCGGCGAAGACTTCGATGACGAAGCAGATACAAAATAGTTTACTACTTGGATGAAGCAGGTATACTGTTGCTGCTAATACCAGGAATGGAAATTCTAGGGGGTGTTCCGATGTTTTTGTAACAATTTCTATTGCATTCACATGCTCTGGGGAGGACTCGACCGGCCTAATCCTAGATCTATTATCATTGTCAATGTCAGCAACTTCATCAACTGACACTTGCACATTACAAAAATTGTCCATTTCCATGGTGTCTTTGATATTCTAATTCTATAACAATTCTTAATCACTCAGCTTACTACAACTCTACAACTACTGATTTAAAACTCTACATTACAACATTGAATTCTAAAACTATAAACATGATATCACAAAAGTTAAAGATTGCAGTTAGATCTAGGTTTATGGTTTGTTTAAGCTGCTTTTTTACAGTAAAGATGGGTCTTTACTTGATTAGTGAGTACTGGGTAGAGTATCGGGGTGATACTCAATACTCAAGCTGTTCTTTTAGTAGAGTAGTTGCTTAATTGCGTAGGGTACTGGGTAGAGTATTATGTCAATACACAAGAGCAGAGTAGAGGCTCGCTTCTCGAGAGTACTACTCGACTACTGAGTAGTCGAGTAGTTCCTTTCACTGATCGGAAAGATGTCCATTATAAAACTTGGCATTCTCATGGACAGTTTAAGATAAACTTTAATAAAATAGTGTGTTTTAAGGACATCTGGCATATTATAATTTCGATTTCTCATGGTGACAAGGTTTCAAAGGGGGCATTGCCCTGAAATCTTTGAAAATATGTTAAAGGGGTACATCTTTACGGGAAAAAGATTCTCAAAATTCCAGGATTCACTTCCTTGTGACGCTTATGGACAAGACTGAACTATTGAAGGAAGACGATTCCTCGTACGATTTAGGAATGCACGAAACACCTTTAGTGTGACCATTATGGCCAGAGACTACATAAGTGTCTCCTCCATCCCCAATGTGACCCAAAGTCTCTGACTAACAGCTAGTGAAACATGTACCTTTCTATGTCTTTATATAACTGATCGTATAATCAACATTGACCCCAATTTTCATGAGCAATGGAATAACAATTGAGTCTTTTTATAGCAGTATTATGCCATTTGTCTGTGCAGGTCTGTTTTATGTTTTCGAGAAAGTGTTTTAGTCTGTTGTTTTATTCTTTGTAGAAAAGTAGCTTTCTATATAACTATATGAAGACTCAAGAAAACCTTATTAAGAACCCTTGGTTCAGATTAGCAGCTCACTTGTTGCACATTCTCCCATAGACTCGGTTGTCCCATAAGAAAATGTAACGACTATGTTATATATTATAGATCCTTCATTGAATTTATCCCGCAGTATAATGTACTAAGAGGTTTGACCTTTCGTACATAATTCTCCCGACATTGTAACGTTTTATAAATCTCTGAAATCAATAGGGTAGAGAGACTTCAGTGTATTGTTATTAAGTATTTGTCTACAAAAGCACCCACGATATGAATCAATACAATTATATGAAAAGTTCTAACGTTACAAAAGGCACTGTTTATACTAGTCCCGGGGAATCGATGAATAATGGTCGCCCACGGGGAGTCTGCCAGACAATTTGAAAAATATGAAAACTATTAAGATGCTGACAAAAGGTTGGGTGGTATCGAGAATTTGTTAATTTATCTCACTCGGACTACGTGGCACTTTCATGTGCACTCAGTAACTTAATTTGAAAATAGTTTTGTGAACTTGTGACAAACAAAATTGACTCATTTAAGCTTAATTGTTTTGTTTTTGTATGTATTCATTAAAAACATTAATTTCACAATTTTACCTAGATCTACGGAAAGAACATTAAACATGTTTATTGATCAGACAAATCTAAAACAGTAAGCTATATAATGAAGCCCAACGTCTTTCCACGCACAATGATATTGTGCAGTGGTATATTTTCTTTTTGTCTGTCTGTCTGTTTGTCTGTCTGTCTGTCTGTCGGTTTACGCGATAACTTGAGTAAATTCGTTCGGATCTCTTTTATTTTTTGAAGGATGATAAAAACCAGGAATATAATTTCTGCTATTTAAATCCAGAAATATTTGTGAAAAATTGACGGAGTTATGACCCTTATTGAGTTATTTTGCTATATATTCTTTTTTAATTTGGCAAAAACACGCTGTGGTCTCATCTTCAGAGTTAAAAATCTAAAATCTTGCAAAGAAGCTCTTCCAGTGACTATCTAAAATAAGCATTTACAATTTTTTGAATAATCGATTTAAAAACAGAGTAAGGCCCATTTAGGTATTTTGCTATATGTCTTTGTGAATTTTTTGCGAACACATTGTGGTCCAATCGTCAAAGATAGACATATGAAGTTTTGCACATATGCTTTAAAAAACAAAACAGTTTTGACAGAGTTATGCCCCTTTTATGATTTTCAGGTACTTTATTTATGCAGTGGACGCAGCGTTGGGTGCTTTTAAAAATATTGTTCTCAACTTTTTGAAAAATATGCTTACAGAGTTTTGCCCCTTGAGTTGTTTGTTATGTTCTTTGTTACTTGTGTCTGATGTAAGTACTCATTTTTCTATTTTTTTTTCATTATCCGTCTGTGTGTGTACCTATATGCGACCCACAATTGTTACTTAATTGTAACATATGTTGTATGATATTTCATACGTACCATGACAGGAATTTATTTTGTTTGTTCAAATTTAAGTATTCTAGGATTTTGATTAAGGTTGCTGTTGTAATTTTACTGTTCTTTGTAACACATGATCAATCTTAACATACTTTGATTTCATGCACATTTTGCAACTTCATTTCCATTATAGGCAGCACTTTCTTGCATTCAGAATAAGTTCCACTCTTTCGAGAAAGGTGCTAAGTGAATGGAAACAAAACATTAATGTGACATGAAAATATTAGATAGTGTTTTCGTAGTCTCAAACATATCACTGGAAATCGATGTCCAATGAGAGTGTGCATATCAATTAAGTGTGAGCTTTTATTTATGGTAAATAAAGCAATTTAACTATTCTCTTGCTTCAATTCAAATAAAGAAAAACACAGGTGGTTTGCCTGGCATCCTTCAAGATCATGAATTGACTGGCCAGTTAAAAGAAGATAATAAAAAGTTCAAAATGAATGGAACGTAAGTATAATGAAAACGACAGAGAACAAAATACATAAAGTTGTACATAAACAAGACAAAATTTACACACTTGTCAATTGTTAGTATGTTAACGTCACTCTAAAAAGACACTAAGTTGCTTAAGAAGATCATTTAGGATTGTGGCGACTCGAAATAAGCAACTTAGAAGAATCGAACGACCAATTTACATATTTCTACTTTTGACGATGAGAACACAGCGTGTTCACCAAATTAAGAAAGAAAAAAATAGCAAGAAACTCAATAAGGGCCAGTCAATTTTTAAAAAATATCTCTGGATTTAAAAAGCGAAAAAAAACATCTTTTTATCATACTACCAAAAAGTGTTAAAGTTATCCTGGTAACAGAAACACAAACAGACAGACACACTTTTTTTTTATTCAAGATGACATTGACATTGCATTAAATTTTGGTCTATACATCTTTGACCAGTAAGGCCACACACAGTTTGTACATTTCATTCGCTCTTCAGGTAATTTAACGAATATACATACAGGAATGTCAATACAAACATAGATATCACAGTCAATAAATTAAAAAAAAAAAGCATGAAAAGACAGTATACGTTTCCTTAAGTAAATATTAAATTGTTTGATTATTTTGCTGACATTATAAACATGTAGGTTTAGGTCTATATAGTCTTGTGCTTGTGTGAATTAATGTACATATATATGTGTTTGTAATTATGTGTGATTGTATGTTTGTGTTTATGTTACTGTATACTTGTGTCTAGTACCGGATTGAGAATGTGTTTGTGTGATAATGTGTTATGATCATGTATGTTATTAATAGTAATTGAATTGTATCCAGTAAGTGCTATCATTCTGTTTTATCATTGGAAAATCAATAAATAAAATAAAAAGAATAAACTATATGTCTTCAACCACTGTGTGTGAGTATTTATACATTGGTGCAATCCTATGTTTTACTTAGGTTAATGATTGATATATTTATTCTTGATTTTAAGATGATACTTAAACAGGTATTTCCTATCTTTATGATGCAAATGTGTGCAGGTCTATCACAAAAAGGTCTTAATTTATGACATATTTTTTAACTATCTCATTTTACATAGAAAGATAAATTGTTATGTACATACAGCAAGAAATAAACACATATATGGAATATCCTTATTCACTATAATCTAATGTGTATGAAATTGACATGATATATGATAAATCTCATTTTTTGCCCAAAAAGTGATCAAATGTTATGTACATACACAAACAACAAATATACCTTATTCACAGTCATTGTATCGTTGGTTGATCTAACTAGGTACGAAATTTGTTTCCTAAATAGTGAGTTCTTCTTCAGTGGCTCATATGACAGACAGGTAAGGAGTACTGATAGAAAAGGAGACACACAAAAACAAAATTGGTTAAAGAGGCCAGATGAGGCAAAGATATTAAGAGGGACATAGGTGAAAGAGTCATAGGAGATATATAAACACTTAGTAAGGACAGGTAAGATGATTAAAGAGCCTCTTTTAGGGTCAGGTGATGACCTATATTTATTTGCACATTCTGATAGTGTATATTATAAAACCCAGATTTTTTAGGAGATCTCTTAAAGTTCGAAAAAGAAATAAAGAGAAAACACTGTCTCTGAATATACCTATTTTCTTACACCTTCTCATTGGTATAATTGTAATAAATACCCTACCTCTAGATAATGCTACCGTGATCTTACAGTCATAATTACCAGTTTTTTAGACCATCTTTAAGGTCTAATCACATAGTGCTTTATATATTAATATACATACAGTCTATCACAAATCACAATGATATTAGGTCTTATCAGACAATGTTTTATATATTTATAACATCATATATCAAAGTCAGAGACTGCTTTAGTATCCACTTTGTGTAATTGCCTTTTGTTCAATTCTATACTTCTAAAACCAGTATATTTGTGGATGGTAGGCCCAACAGCTATATCGACCCCCACAACATGCGGCCCCAACACTCCCCCAAACCATCAGTTCCGCCTGAAGCACACAGCCACATAGACACCGAGCCAAGAACCCCGATCCCCACATCACATCTACCCGCAGACAGACAAACTATATAACTACTCACAGTTAAAAAGTTAATCGTTGAATAATTATATCAAAGACGTAAACAAGATAAACGTTATTTGTAGCTTGAGACATAGAGGGTGCATAACACAGTCTTTTTTCTCCCCTGACTAAACCTCCGTCCAAATCAAACTGTATGTCGAAGTAGGTCGTTAGGAGAACAACTAATAACAATGTTTTTGCTATGTTACTGTGGTAAGAAGTGCATTGCCGCGGAGTTACACACCTCGGCACCCAGATTTACTTTGTTCGCCAATCAATGCCTACTATTGGGTTGTTGTTTTTTTGAGAACCAAAACATCACTTGCCTACGTAGAGCTGCTATTCTACAACTTACAAATAAACGGAAATGAGACCTCAATCAGGATTCGAAGGGGTCTACTTTACAGACTCCTCTGTAAGTTAAAGTTGGAAAAAGGTATATGAAATATAGCAGTTTAAAAGTTGCATTGCAGTAAGCATTATACCGAAAAAGCGAAGCACAGTACCGAAGTGCTGATTTAGAAACGGTTTACAAGCGAAGCACAGTGCAGCGAGCTGATTCTGAAGGCGGGTTACAACCGGGTCAACGCAGTAAATATGGGTTTCAGGGAGTCAACCTTACATGAATGCAATTCTTGCGTGACCTAGCATTGAAAAGTAAAATAAGCACATGTATTTTAGTTATTCATATGTATAATTTGTGTTTGATTGTAACAGCTCGAGAATAATAAGTATAATTGTTTCCCTTATCCGTATGTTGCTTGTCGATCATATCTTTATTCTATCTGGCTAGTAGCTTTAGCTGAACTTAACCTTGGAATCATCAAATGTTTTTTATTCCAATATTTATGGGTGTGACATCCTATATGCTATAGAAACACACTTTATTTTGCACGTCTAGACCTGGTAAATATATTCTGTCATTAGTTAACTCATAATACGCTAATACTTGTCTAGTAACGTTTGGCCATTTCCAACATGTATCTATCATTATCAATAATAAAAGGAATGCTAAAGTTTTCAAGTTAAACCACCTCCCCCATCCCACAACCCACACCTCATCCCTCTCAGTCAATATTTATTATGTATAGACTGATGAAGAACACACAATTACTGAGACAGCGACATCACCATCGTATAGCTCCAGACAGACGGAATTAACAAATCGCCAACATCCCATGTTGACTTTGCTTAAGCCAATAATATGTCTTGGTAATTTAATGAAAAGTTTGTTTTTATCTCATTCTTTATCTTTATTTTTATATCTTACTTTAGTGAATAATGAAGTACCGACCTATGGCAGCTTATATTTTCTACACTTACATGTGTCGTATTCTTGTCTCACAAGCATAATTCATTGTCATGTCTTTGAAATTCATTCAGAATATGATAATAATGGACAGACGGATGTTACACCTAGTGTTTTTGGTATATCAAGCTAAAATAATATCACGTTGTACTCTCCAAACCTCCAGGTTGTTTAATTGTAATTTTCAAAAAAGCATTGGGAAATCGCAAAGTTCTTTCATTTATGAAAACTTGTATTTTAACCTCTCAACTTTTCAATACTACCCTTATTGATTCCTTTGAAAAGATTTCTGACGTACAAAGGCAAACCCTATTTCTGTATAAATCCGTATTTTGATCAAATCAACTTTTCCGTTTCATGCTTTAACTCGTTTGCTTATATATTAACCTCTTCAATGTGTTGTACGTGTACATGAGTACCGCATTATCTTTATTTCAAAATATTTATGATTTTTGCTTCTTATCCTCTTACGTAACATGTTTGAATGGAACTTGAACTTTAACTTTAACTTTAACAAAAACTTGATAAACGTCACCTGGTATTGTTCTTAAGACAAAGGAAGTCGTTCATGTTTTCTAACAGCTAAGAATAAACTAAACTGACGTAAGAGAGAATGAAGTTTTAAAATCCGGACGCTTTTGTATGCGAAATAAGTACATTATCCCAGAGGCCACCATGCCTCCACATAAATTATATTGTTGGAAAAGATCGTCTCATTTCCTATACATAAAATAAGCGATTCTATAGTATATAATAATCCTGTTATAGATGGTTTTCAAAGACTTGTTGAATATGTTGCTGTCGCTTTACTAATCTACGGTTACCAACTTTGTAAAATAGATCAAGGATATATGATACATTCTCAAAACATAGATTATGACTAGGAAACAGTAATAAAAAGGATATGCTAAAACTAAACCAAAAAATCCTTTTAAAGATAATGAGAATTCATCAATCTATAAATATTTTACCAACTTGCGTTCGTGACGAAGGGTATTACATTTTCATCCAAAACGGTTAAAGACTCTTCAGTAATATGTTAGAACGTGTTTTTTTCCATAAATCTAGGAATTCAGCTTGAAAGATTGTTGAGGTTTTTCTCCGTAAAGCTGTGACGAGGGGACAATATAATAGCAAAATAATAGTTCGTTTTGCATAATGTTCTCGTGTATTACCCGGCCACGTTTGTATTATAATGAGTAGTTTTCAGTCGCTATCTGATTTTGGCAGCGACAATCATAAGACAGTATTTTTTTTCATTCTGTTAGATGCATAAAGGTTAAATGGGATTATTCTTTAAGATTCAAGAATATTTGTCTTCATTTATAATTTTGGTGGTAACATAGTCATCATTATCATTTCAAACCTAAGAAGTTTGGGGTTTATTTGAGTGTATGAGAGTCGGTAGAAACGAATATTGTTAACAACTGATTCTGTTAGAACCGATATTACTAGATGCGCATGCGATCTATAAAAGATGGATGTCCGAATAAACAGTTGCATAAATAAAGGGTTGTGCAGTCTCACAACCTTTCCCGTTTTACGCTTCTGGTGAAAGCGAAAATCTTCACTTATCTGGTAAGAAATTGCTAATTTCGATCATTTAATCGATTATTCACCTCCAACAGTAAGCCAACCTCCAGGGAACTACAAAGATTTATTTGTTATACTTTCTGACCATCCACGCGATCGCATAATTATGTGTCCAAACAGTAAAGGGACAACAACTACGGATATATATGACCACTCTCATACCCTCAACCTCCGCCATTGGAACACTTTAGAAGATAGAAAAACGCTCATACAAACCACACTTACATATTGTAAAACTTGCAGGTTCAGGAAAAACAAATAGCAAAAGACGACAGAGAAACACACAAATCCTCAACCCAGGCACTAACACATCAGACTACAGTTTCTTCGTTACAGGACACGAAATTGATGCATATCGTTGATAACTCACTCAATCCAAAATTCCTCAGAGTAATTGATAGGATCTGTACAGCCACTATTCACCTAGACCAAAACAAAACGAAAACTGGCATAACCATAGCGGCATATGTCCCAATACCAGATGAAAGCAAGAACAAAAACAAACCTAGAGAAGATTTCCATAACCCATTATCAGCAAGAATTAGCAAAATACCATTCAGACACCTAGTTGTAGTTCTAGGTGATTTAACTGCCAAAGTTGGCTGAGACTGGAGAGACTTATCCCATATGTGTAGGTAAGTTAGTAAATGGAGAACACCTGTCATTGACGGAGTTATAGCCCTTATTGAGTTTTTGCTATATGATCTTTGTTAATTTGGCAAAGACACGCTGTGGTCACATCTTCAGAGTTAAGAATCTGAAATCCTGCAAAAATGCTCTTCTAGTGACTATCTTAAACCGGCTTTCACAATTTTTTGAACTAGAAAAATGAGTACTCATAGAGAGTACAACTACGCACATCAGACTCTTCTATCAATCTCATTTCATTGAAACTGTATAACCAATTACCTCACGATAGCTGCTCAAAACTCAACAGAGATAACACAACTTCTTTGAAGTTAGCTGATGGAAAAAACATTGATATTTATGGTTCCACATTTTTGAACATTCAGACAAAATCCCGAGAGAAGCATTCTGTGTTTTGTTATGTACTTAGTGATACATCTCATCCAATTATTTTCGGAAGTGGTTACATGAGAGACAATGGTATAGTTCTTGACTTTTCCGACCTTCAAGTATATGATAAAACTCATACAATTAAAACTTCTTCTGATTTTGAACTTCCAGCGCGAAAAGAGATTAATGTGATTGCTAATTTACCTCAACATATTCCGACTGGAACTGTAGGTCTCTGTGTCGGAAATGTGTCATTAGCAAGAAAAAGTATTCTCGGCGCAAAATGTGTGGTCACAAAGAACACACATAAACGTGTTCAATACAAGTTGTACAACAGTACAGACACGCCATACCTAATACGCAAAGGTACAACTATAGCATCCTTCACGCCGTTGAACAACGACCAGCTGAGATTCACTTCACGGTGCAATTCGTGCAAACTGTCAACTCCAACAGAAACGTCAGCTGATTCAATATGTGAGTTTATTAACAACAATTTCCCCGCATACTCATGCAGTAATCTTCAAGCACATGAAGATAAACAGCTTAAGAAACTACTGTTCGAGAACAGAGACATCTTTGTCACAAAAGATAACCCACAACTCGGCAAAACCACAATAGCAGAGCATCGCTTCAAATTGAAGCCTAATGCTAAAAGTAAACATTTTCGCCCATATCGATTGACCCCAGAAAAGCGAGAAGTTTTACGTCACCATCTGGATGAACTACAACAACAGGGGATAATATCACCCGTCAACGTCGATGAAAACATAATCATTTCGTCGCCCATCATTCTAGTTGAAAAGAAGAAGATGTCAAACAGTGCGTCACCCTCTCGAGAAACTAGTCTTAATTGTTTTAGATTCGTTGTGGATTTTCGTTACACAAACTCATGTCTTATGGATTTTCATTACAATTTACCGGATATACAAGAAATAACAGAATCTTTAGCCCAAAAACAACCAAACTATATATCAAGCTTGGATCTTAGTTCTGGATTCTTTCAATTGCCAATTTCTAAAGAATCGTCACCATTGACTGCTTTTAACACTTGTTTTGGGACTTATAAGTTCAACAGGCTACCACAAGGTTTGAAATCAAGTTCTTCTGCATTTCAACTATTAATTGAACGTATTTTTCATGATCTCTCATATAAAGACATTTTTTACTATATAGATGATCTTATTGTCATTTCAGCAACATTTGATGAACATTTAAAAACATTGAAAGAAGTGTTTAACCGTTTCAGAATAGCCAATTTGAAACTGTCTGCTAAAAAATGTACTTTTGCACAAAAGAAAACAGTTTTCTTAGGGCATGAGATATCGAAACATGGCATTACATTACCACCCGAAAAACTTAATGTGATAGAAAAGTATCCTAAACCACACAATGTAAAACAACTTCAAAGATTTTTGGGATTGTGTAATTGGTTTTCAAAATTCATACCCAATTACAGTGCAGTAGCTGCACCTTTATATAAGCTAACAAGAAAAAATGTTAAGTTTGTCTGGTGTAATGTTTGCCAAAATACATTTGACAAATTGAAATCAATGCTTTTGAAATCCAATCTTCTTGCATTTCCTCGTCATGACTTACAGTACAGGATTCAGGTTGATGCATCAAAAGAAGGTATAGGGTACATGCTTTATCAAATTCTACCTGAAACAGAACAGCCAAATGTTAGCGAAAGAGAGCGCGTGCGTGTCATACGTTTTGGTTCAAAAACTCTTAAACAATATCAAAGAAATTATGGCGCCACAAAACTTGAACTTTTAGGTATGGTAACGTCAATTCTAGATTGCTCCCCTTATGTAAAAGGACAAAGATTTGTCATTGAATGTGACCATAAGGCCCTCAAACCGTTACTTGAAAAGCAATATAAAGGCGGGGCTATATATGAAAGATGGCTGTCAATATTGCAATCTTTCTCCATTCAAATAGAGTACATAAAAGGCAATGACGCTGTCGTGTCAGATGCACTTTCGCGTGCCAAAATACAAAACAATGAACTGTCAGATAGCCCAATTGATGAGGACCCATTTTTCCCGTACACAGAGGAGAAAAACAAAAACACCGTCACCTTACCAAATGGCCAAAACTTAGCTGACATCATTAATCAAAACGTTTCCGCCAAAGAGAGTAACATGATATCAACAATTAACATTCCGTCACAAACCACTGAGCATTCGGTCGATGCTTCGTCGTTCGAGCAACATAGCAATAAATCAGAGACTGAGCTCCGAGCTCAAGGTTGCCATTATGCGTGCGCTGTGAGCAACACATTTCTGCCTTTACAAGTTGAGGATTCAAATGAAATAGAAGCGAAGTCTTCTAGCGAAGAAAGCGATTTTCTAAATAGAATCAAGCCAAAAATCGTGAAACGAAAAAAGAGAAGAAAAATCCCGTCAAATTTAAAAGTTCACCAAACCCGCGTTTCTTTTGATGACAGCGAATTTTCTGACATTCCTAACTCTGACTCAACAATAAGAAACGATCATCATCTACAAAATGATAGCAGTGATGACACAATCATCTATGACTTACCTAATCAAAAACTACAAAATGACACAGACATGACGTCAAGTACAGATCCGACACAGGACAAAACTGCCTTGAACAGTAATATTCCCATACTGGATCTTGATTCATTAAACAATCATTGCCAATCTAATTACTCTAAAGATTCAATTAGCAACTTGCAACTGTTTGATAAAGACTTAAAGCCAATGATATTGTATTTAAGAGATAAAAGTCTTCCTGATTCTCAAAAACTTGCTCGTAGAATACTAGTGAAAAGTCCAGACTATGTATATGTCAACAATTTGTTGTATCATTCAAGCAGTTCAACAAAATCATCAATAGATCGTGATTACCAATTGGTTTTACCGTCTAGTATGATCAATCAAATTATGGAACTGTATCATGATTCCCCAATGGCTTCACATTGTGGCATCTTTGCAACACTTGAAAAGATAAAAACCAACTACTTCTTTGAACGAATGTCTGTATTAGTCTCAGAGTATGTTCGTTCTTGTCATATTTGTCAGGTCAGAAAAATAAATAGACACACTAAAGAACCAGTTACGGCTTTTCCTACCCCTCAAAGACCGTTTCAAATATATGAAATTGATCTTTATGGCCCTCTTCCTACAACACAAACAGGCAATAACTATATTTTTACAGCATCATGTATGTTTAGTAAATACATGTACGCATTGCCCCTCAAGACAAAAGATGCAACCACAGTTTCTGAAGCAATCTTTAATCTATGCATAACTCACGGATGCCCTGATAGTATAGTTACTGATTTAGGATCTGAGGTCACAGCTACCATAACAGACAATATTTGCAAACTAATGCATGTACCAAAAGAATATACACCTGCATTTGTTCATAGTTGTTTGGGTAGTGTAGAAAGAACACATAGACACTTGGCCGACAAACTCTTCCCATATGTAAATTTTGAAAAAGATAACTGGGACGAATTTGTAAAAAGCGCGGTTTTTGCTGCAAACTCGTCTGTACATTCTACTTTGAAATTCACACCTCATGAAATTGTTTTCGGTTGCCGACCAGCATTCCCACTAGCCTCATCTCTCCGCAATGACAATTTAAATACACCGCCAGGAGATCATACTTCTTACCTCAGATTATTATTTGAGCGACTAGAAATTATTAGAAAGCAAGTCGCTATTAATAACGTTAAAGGGCAAGCTTACATGTGTGAACAATCAAATTCAAAATTGAACAAACTAGATGTAAATGTTGGCGATTATGTTTACTTGAGACATGAATACAATGGAAAGGGAGCCAAAATACATTCACGTTATGAAGGTCCTTATCTGGTGTCAGAAATATGCAGCCCTCATTTGGTGAAACTCAGTGACAAAACTAAAAGGAAGAAATTTGAACAACCGATTCATTTGAACAGGTTAAAGTTAGCTCATATGCGCACAAACAACCCTTACAATCCATTCAAACCTGATGTCAGTACAAAAGAAACTGACAAAGAAGATGACAAAGAGGTGTCAAAAGGGGAAAGAGTGCCAGATACACATGAACTCCCAAGAAGGTCAATGAGGATAAAAGAAAATCCTCACCTGCGCGCCCAAGCATGCGTTGACTTCAGTTTCTCGAGTGACAGTGATACTTGTAAAATAAAAAAGGTACTAGGTCAAAGAAATCAAAATGGTCAACAATGGTATCTTGTACAACTGAAGGGCCAACCCGCGTCATTTAGTACATGGGTAAGAGAAGATAATCTCGAAAACAAAGCAAAACAAAATGTTCAGAATTATCCCCCACCGAATATAGCGTGTTAGTCTGACATTAAACAAACCCGCGCTCTCTTTCGATAATGCTATTCACTTGGTATTAAAATGAAGATGAAATATAGAATTCTCATGGTTTTACAAATTAGTTCAATGTCTACTGTAAGATCATGAACCAGAATATATTATGCTATACTTTAAGTAAGACATATCAATTATATGTCATATTCTTAAGTTGTTTGCTAGTCGTACTTACAATTTTGTTTTCTTGTTAATATTACATATTTGTTTTGTTTTGCTCTTAAAAACAAGTGCTACAATCATGAATGCTGTATCGACAAATGTACATTACTGGATATCAAAACAAATGTTTAATTTGGAATGATACTTGTTGAATATCTTTGGATTGTTAAGTACTTTAATGCAACCCCATCTACTAAAGTTAGATTTTGCAATTTATGTGTTTACAATAGTTTACATACATAATAGTACACTATTGTTTATACTCAAAGTTTTACACAATCACGATATCAACACTATGTACATGTATTATTAAGTAAGATAAATCTTACTAGTTTCTTGAGGTCGATTATTGATTCTCCCATAAGCTTATGTCACGGCTAATGCCTAATTCCTCTGCTGTTTAATTCAAAATGTTTAAAACCTATAATAGTTTGTTCCTATATACGCGGAAAAACAAGTGTTTAAAGCATACAGATAATTGTATTCAGCATAAAGAGTCATTCACTCTTTCATGGCAAAATTCGCCATAGTATGATGAAAATGTACATTAACAAACTGTTTTTCATTACGTTAAAAGTGTTTCATACAATAACCAGACGTTATGCTTCAAACGCTTTTGAAATAAGTCAACCATATTTCATATGATTTTGTACCTGTTGAATAATCACGTAAACATATCTCATATATAATACTACTATTTTGCTTGTTATGATATCATCACTTTATAATCAAATAATTCCATCATGATATTTCTTTACGTATGTTGTTTAATGATAATATAATAAACTTTTTTTTTTATTTATCACATATCATAATAAACTGAAAGTCAATATTCTTAACCTTAATTCTAAGCTATCGTACCTGTTTTGAATGTAACTTGTCATCACATATTTAGTTAAAATGATATCAAGAAACCACTATTTGTGGATTATAAAGTCAGTCCCTGCTTAAAATTTGAATCACTGAATAATTTGTCTTTAAATCAATTTTTTATCCTATCAATTTTTGCTTATTAAATATGATC
>JAUUEB010057972.1:0-15954 GCA_032362205.1 Clione limacina | reverse complement strand
TCATCACTGTAAAGTGGAAGTACAGTCTGTCTGGTCTCCTTGAATCCAGCAATCATCACATTTTTGGCATTCAGTTGTATTTTGTTGATGTTTTTAAGACTTGTTCATCGCAAGTAAAAAAAATTTCAATCCCAACCTACCTACCCTCTTTTGTTAGGCCATGTTAGTGGAAACAGACATTTTTTGGCCTACGGCAAAAACAGAAGCCAACATGCTTTAAAAAGAATGGATATTTGTGGAAGTTCATGGATAAATTCATGATTGGAATGTATTTGTGATTGCATTTTCAGTTTTTGAGTTGTACATTTTAATAAAAGAGAATGAAATGACATTTTATATGTTAATTCTATCCACATTTTTTATCACTCTTCTTGTAGAAATGTGTGAATATCAAAATCTGTCCTGTAATGGGTCAGTAGTGTTTACCCTTTGGTGTGTGTGTGTCTGCTGCACTTAGAGGACCATGAAACCCCCACTGACTGTTGAGGCAAAAGTGGCACAAGACCTTCGTACCTGGCTGGCATCTGAGTTGGATCATTTGAATGCTTCTAATACAAAGTAGGCTTAATTTCCTGTGCCCCAAAAGGCTTCCATTGCTATATTTTCTCATTGTAAATTACATTAATAAACACAGGTCTTCTCTTAAAGTAAGGAACCAGCAATGGGACAGTACACAACACATAACAATAACCTAACTTTACCAAGTGAAGAAAGAGAAGTTAGCATCTAACAGAAGTAAATCTCATTTATTTCACAAATGTAGATAAAAAATAAAAGTATTATTGATAAACATTGTGACATTTGCAAGAAATTAACTTAAATGTGTCTTGGAATATACAATTTAAAAAAAAGAAATACATAGGATTTAATATAAATGAATATAAAAACAATCAAAAGCCTTGAGCGTTATAAAACTCATGAAAGTGGAATATGACTCCTCTAGAAGACTGTATTATAATTTTTCTTATCTAACACTTAAAAATAGTAAAAGTATGCTTGAATGGACATATTCAAAAACTGTTTTAAAAAAATAATAAATGTCCAAGGATCCTTTCACTGTTTTCTTAATGTTTGTTACAGTCAATTTGCTCATCATGTGGTGACCATTTTCTTGCATGAGAATCTGGACTTTGATGACGAACCTTTTTTTGCTGAAGAAGACTTTTTGATGGACATTCGTCACATAAAACAGGGAAAGACAAGAGAGAGGCGGAAAAAGGCTGCTGTGCAGTTTCTGAGGCGCGCAGTTTCTTGTGTGAGGCTTTTTTGTTATTGCTTTTTTGTTTTTGGATGGACTCCATTTCACTGAATCTCAACTAGAGAGACGTGAGCATTAAGATTGTTTTTGTTACCTTTAAGTATTTAGCATGTGTGAAGGAAGTAGTTTTGACTTCATTCTTATAAAAAGAGTGAAGGATAAATGTTAATTGTGTATCAGATTTTTTCTTTGTTTAAGTTTTGCAAAAATACTTAGATGGTTCAAAACCTGACAGGTGCCAATTTTGTCAATTTTGAAGTGATAATGATTGATTGATATTGTTTCATATGCTGATGATGTATTATGTTCTATAGATTAACTGGGTTTAAAAGTTTGACCGTTTAATAGGAGAGTATATATTTACTGGAATATTAATATGCAAACATTGAGAGATTCATTTCCTACTGCAAGGTTTGCCTGTTACTTCTTAGGCATAACATATATCTGAACACATTATTTCAATCATGGACTTATGTTGATGCAAGCAAGGACTTATTCGCAATTTTGCACAAAAACTGCTTTTCAAAAAACTTATGGTACTAATTATTTCAAAAGTGTTTTGGTAGTATAAATATCAGAGTGCACACACCAAAATGTTCAAACATGAGATTGTAAAGCAGTTGTTAACTCAAAATCTTGGTTTGCCCTTTCATTACTCACCTTTGTATAGACCTTGTCTTTAAATTGGCTAAAAAATGTTTTTTCCTTGGACTTATAGGATGAGCCAAACGAGTTGGAGATTCAAGGTGTAGTTGATGAACTGATAGTGAAGATAGAAGAGACCAAGCTCAAGATGAACTCAAAGACAGCACTCAAACGTAGTATGTATAGCAGCTGATAAAATATTCTTTAAATCAGTTCCCTTTTGTTCCATTTTATAAAACCTTTGCAACAGTTTTAGAATTTCTCTATTTTTGTAGGCATTGGTTGAGGTGTTTGAATCCCTGCATGGTCAAACCTAAGACTTTTCAAATTTGGTAAATAGCAGCATTCTTGGAAAAATAAGGTCTGGAGCAAAATATTTTAAGGTCTGTGTTGGAGCTGGACAATTTTAAGATCTGGAGCTGCATAATAAAATAGTTTTGTCTTCCTCTTTGAGCCTGCTATGTGAAAAGCCCTGTATTACTCAATCATTGTGCATGGCCCATGGATCACACCACTTTTCCTTAAAATCAACTGTTCCGGCAAACAGCATTGCTATGTACAGTGCTTCAATTTTTCCGCCAAAATCCTCCCAAATAACTTTTTGTGGAAAATCTGCCGTCCACATATCTCTGATTTTGCGGAAATCATGGATTCCAATTTCGTCTCATTTAAGACCAACTTGACCAATATCAGTTGATGTTTGACCAAGATATGGCCAATTTAGTACACTTATCCCCTATTTTTGAAAATCACAAAAATCCATATTTGTGAGTCAATCTTCCATTTTTTGATTTTATGACATTCCCGCTTAGAAAATTATTTGGTTTAGACTTGTCTTTATTTTCAAGCATTCTGATTGGCTGTGCTAAACTTAGCCTCGGGGTTTCGGAATATGGGTGAACTAACTATTTTTACTCCAGATCCGCAACCCTGCCCTTATCTACAAAAAAGTATTCAGCTTACAATGAAATTACAATACCAATTTTGCATTTTTATTTCTCAAGATTCATATTTAAAGCATGTCTTTTGGAAATAAATAGTTAAAGGATTCACTAAGAGTGTGATTTTCAAAAATTCACTTTTTATGTCCATAGTTACAGAATTTGCTATTTCTTTGTGCAGGTCTCTTAACTCCACTTGACATCAACATTGAGGAACATGGAAAGCAGAGATACTCAAGGAAAAACAGTTGTGAAAAGTAAATGTTTTAGTCACACTTTCAGTTTAGAATTATTTGTTACTACATTCAAGCATTCAGTTAATGGCTTTATTACTGGGGATATCAAAATTAAAAAACAGCAAAGCAAAGAGCTTGCCCAGTACTGAGATGGTTGGAGATCTACAATTGCATAGCCTCATTTAACCCATGGCTCGCCATGGAAATGGATTATAAATTGATGGTGATGATTCACCCTCAAAATCCAGCTTGTGCTATATTGTAATGGCACTTCTTCTGTGTTTGAAAGGATTAAATTAAATCTATGTTTTTATTATATTAACTTCCTTTCTCAAATTTCTTCATGATTCTTGCTGCTGTATGTCAGGTTCCCTATCAATGTTAAGTTTTTGGTGCAAATTTAATGGAAAAGAATGAGAAGCTTTTAAAAGTTATATTTTTTATTACGGTAAAACTCATATATGATGTAAGAAGTATCAAAGCTCAGTGTTTTATGAACATTTATGAATTTCTGTTCACTATTTGCTTTATGAAGGTGACATCTTCATTTCTCATTTCTCAAACATTATTTCTCTGCAGATACAACGATGCTTTCCCTTCCTTGTCTGGGGATGATTCTCCTTGCAGAGATGTTCCAAACAATGTCAAAGCTGCATCAGTCTGGAATCAACCTTCTCATGGCAAGGAAAATACAAAAGTAAAACCACCCAAAACAAGCCAACGCAAAACTCAGCAACATAAAAATTCATCGCTCAGCTTTAGCTGTCCAGATGAAGCACATGCATGTTGTGTTGCTATGAGTGTGGCCTCAAGGGTTTTTGCAGAGTCATCACACACCAGCCCAGAAGCAGCAGAAATGCCATTTGTAGCATCTTCTTCTACGTCTGTGTCCGAGTTTGAGGGTATTGGTTGCTGGAAGTCTGCATTCACTCCAGCCTCTTTCTTTAGATTCTTTCAGCCTATCTCTGGTTTGATACGTGCTAGACTCAAGCCTGGATTAGATGTCAAAGCTACAGTGTTCAACCCAGTTGTTACTTACCACAAAGATAACAATCTTTGCAACCATGACAAAAGCATGAAGCCAAAATCAAGGCGAGAGAGTCAGTTTGTCCCCATCATGGACACGCAGACTATCATGGAAATGGATAATTTGATAGCCGAAACACTGGAGGACATGGAAGTGGAAATGATTGTGGACAAGGCAAGACAGGTAAAAAAGAGACACAAAAAGAAGACGGTAGTCAAGGAGAAACCATTAGCTTACAATCACCATTCAGACATAGATGACTCAGCAAAAATTAAGACCTTTCCTAAGCACCATGGTGACTTTTGGCAAAAGATGAATCACAAGGGATTTCTTGGATTATATCCAATAGTTGAAAAACATGGGGGTGTTGGACATCAAGACTTTAGCACAAGTAAGTCTCAAAATGGACACAGTGGACAGGAAGATGGCATGAATGCGGTAACTCTAGCAAGGTGGAGCATAGATATTGACACAGGCGGCACTTTTGAAAGGGCATCAGAATTTTATCCTGCAGGTAACATAGGGGAGGAGGATGAGGATGAAACTACTGCCACAGGATACAGTTCATCATCAGACGACGACGAATCAGCACTGGATTGCTTACCAAGTCTAGTCAATGATGACCTGAAAACAATTTCTACCTGCAGCTCATTTGATGATGCATTCTTACCATCTAGTGATTCTGAACAGTACCATAGATGGAGTAAAATGTCTGCTCTTGAAGATGAGACAGAGTTTGATTTTGACTTTGACCCATTAGGATTAGAACGACTGTATGATCCACCCTTTACCACAGATACTTCAGGGTATTACGGTCAAGAAGTGGACCTGGTGAAGGAGGTGGAAGACATTCTTGGGGGTAACAGAGGTGATGATGTTTTTGTTGGTCTTTGGCCAGGCCCATGGTCTGACACGCCATGGGACAACATTCAGCGAGATCTGATGATGGACATGAAGTTTGAGAGTCTATGTCACAAGATGGCCCAGTGGGACTCAATGATGCTGCCATCTCTACTGTCTTCTTGTTTGACATCACAGGCTGATCAACTGTTACAGGTGAGCTTATCAGCTTAATTTCTTTCTTTAATCTATAATCATCTACAAGGTGATATTAGTCATTGCAAATTACAGCAGTCTTGAATTTGAGTTAAAAAAATGTTTTGTGGTGCACATCTGGTGAAGTATTTTTATTATTATATGCACCGACTCAAAGCAAGATATCAAACAGATTCAGATCAGGGTAGCCCATTTGTTTTCGGCTCCCAATGCAATCAGGCGGGCCAAATGGGTTGTGGGCTGTGTGTTATTCCACTCTGACCTGCATAAACCTTACATAAATAAAAATGTCCCAGCACTTTTATACTTGACATACAGTGTTAACAACAATTGTCATAATTACGACATGTCCATTTTACATGATCAGGATAAAAATTTTAAAATATGAAGCCTGTAGTATTAAAACTAACAAAACCAAGTTAGATCTCTCAAAATGGAACCTTTTTATGAAAAACCCTGTACTTTGTCAGATTAAGGATATAATTTTCCATTAAAATCAAATTCACCTCCGTTAATCTCTGTTACATATGTTTTGTACTACAAGCCAACTTAGTAGAAAACAGGAATTTGTAGTCACTTATGTGAATTATAGTAGAAGCTCTTCCTTATGCTGACATAGCGATTGTACTAGCATTTAAGAAACTTCTTTCATTGTTAAAACTCCTTGGAGGAAAGTTTTAGAATATTTGAAAAAAATGACAAAATTCAAAAAATAATCTTGTGTATTAGTTAATCATTTCATTATCTTATGTCACCAGAGTGCATTTGTCAACTCATTCTTCTCAGGAGATCTTTCAGAAATGAACCATTGTGAAGTAAGTTGATTTAGATTTTTAATAGCTTTGATAATTTTTCTTAGACAGCTGTAGCTTTAGTTTCTTTCAAATAAAGTTAACTTTTTTAACTTTCAGTTCCACCAAAGTTTGTTTTCGTTTTTGAACTGTTTACCCTGAATTCTCTTAAAGAATGGTACACTGAGGTCATCTCAGGAAATAATAAGAAAATAATCAAATATTATAATATTATCCAACTGTTAAAACAATCAAAATCTTTTCTGAATTTGAAATAATAATCTTTTTTGACTTAATTCATTTTTTCCAGGAAGCTCCACCAGTCCTCCAATGCACTGAAGTAGAAAAGTATTTGTTTACCAGCCAATATTCCTCTGATTTTAGTAAGTTTTTTCTCTCATTTTTTAGGCATATAATAATTTTTCTATGAAGCATGTGGAGCCAACAACTTTATTTTGAATTATGACTATTCATTGATTTTCGACTGTTCCAGTCATCATCAGAATATGTAATATAAATGAAAAACATAACTATTAATGCTATGAATCATAATATGGATTTAAATATATTCAACTATAAAAATGAGTACTCGTAGAGAGTACAAACCATGTACATCAGACAGAAGTAACAAAGAACATAGCTCTGTGTAACTCTAAAAAAAAGTTCAAAAAGATGAGAAAAATATTTAGTAAAGATAAAAAGTTAAAAGTGAACATTTTTAGATCTCAAATGAAAATCACAACTATCATAACTATAACCACATCAAACATATAGCAGAAAAACTCAAAAAGGGCCTTAACTCCGTCAATTGTTCACAAATATTTCTGGATTTAAAAAGCAGAAATTTTATACCCATTCTCTACCATACTTTCAAAAATAAAAGCGATTCGAGAAAGATTACTCAAGTTATTGCGTAAAGAGACACACAGACAGACAGACAAGAAGAAAATATACCACTACACAATATAATTGTGCGTGGAATGAAAATAAAATTACAACGGTCAATCTACAAAAGAACTAAAACTTAATTTTCAGTGTTCTTTGTCTGTACTTGTCCTTAGTGTTCAGGATGTCTCTGATAAAAAGAGCTTCTAAAGTTAATAAATGTTAATAATAATGTTTCCTCATATCCATTCGTACTGCACAGGCCAAAGTAGTGTATTATTGTGATAGTAGTAACACATTATTGATCTAATAACCACTTGAATGTCAGATGAATGTATTGTGGCTTTGTTTTGGAAAAAGAGGTCCTGATTTCTCAATTTTCAAGTTGTTGATGATTGTTAATGGCTGTTATCTTAAAAGCTTGTTGGAGATTGAACAAAGTCAGGACTATTTTTGTGCCAAAAAAACCCAAAGAGCAGCAAACATGTAATTGTTATCTTATCTCAATGAACAGGTCGATCAGACTCTAGCAGAGAAGTAGTTCAGGGTGCAACATGTTCCAGTTGGCTGGAGAATAGCTGTGCACTAGGTATACAGTGCCCGTTTTCACACCCTAGGTAAGTGTTCTGATTGTTTGTTTTAACAAAAATAACTCCTGCATTTCCTTTCTTCTGTATTAGTAAGACTATATATGGTAAGACAAAGTTTGTCTGGTGTTCCCTAAGCATTGAGAGCACATGTGACAGTGATAGATTACTTGCCACGGGCCACATGTGTCTTGGCTGTAGGGTGAAAGGGTGTTTGAGAAGAAGCTGTCCAAACGTGAGATCAAAATTAGTTAATTGTGAACCATTTTCTCCTTGCTTGCTGGAACAAGTTGCTTCAGTAGTTCATGTTATGTGTCTTACATTTGGTCTGTTGTAAGGGATAGGATAAGTAGATCTTTGAACTATTTAAGTTTAATGAAGGAATGTTTTGATACAAGGATGATTTCACAAAGTCTCTGCTTCTTTTTATAAAACTATATAGCACTGAGTTCAAATTAACTTCATGGCAACTCCCAGTGATCCCCTCCCCCGGAATTTTTTATCCAAATTCCCTATTTCTGGAAATAAGCATGTTCTCCTGGAACATTCATCAATACTTTAATGAAATTGTTAAGGAAATATGTGTTGTTATTAGATAAGAATTATGTAAAATCTATAAAATTAAGCTAATTGTTAAATCATGGCTAATGCACCTGGCACCTGGAACTTATACTTGAAAAATTTCTCCTGGATTGGGAAGGCTCACAGTCAGCCTGAATCTTGTAATTTATACAACTTTTGTGTTGCTAAGTATATCCAAATACACTTTTCTTGTCATATGGCTCTAGATATGAACTGCTTAGTTCTTGTTAGATTTCTTCAGAGCATCCTCAGTGAATCAAAATATTGTAGACAATTTTTGCTATTGTGATTGTCAATATAAGATAACCTTTCTATATTAGATAGCTTTTAAGGAATTATATTATAATTGTTTAGATTTTTTATCAGAACACGGATATTCAAGTATAGCACAGATATGTGTGAGTTCTTTGTAATATTTCTTCCCAAATTATTTATGATTAAGAAAAAATTGATCAAAATGCTATTTTCTTTTTTCCCCAGTATATGACGGATTTACCTAGACACCTTAACAATATAGACATTGCTCAACGATCTGCCTTACCCTTGCCCCCCTGGATGCAGTTCTAGGCAAGGAAAACAAACCTTCACTGTTTTGTACAGCCGACTATTAATTATGATGTATCTTGTATAATGTATGTAAAAAAAAAACCAAAGCTTATTGTTAAGTTGATAAGCCTCCTTCCAAAAAAAGTTTTAAATTGATATTACAAATTTTGCTGTAAGAATTAGTTGAAACTGAAAAGAAAATGCACTTGTAAGACTGGTTAACTCTGTTTCTGATGTTGAAGGCCATCAGAATAAAAACAAAAAGACATTTATCATTTAACAAGAGACATATTTTGTTCAAATACAGTTTCGGATTGATTTCTCATGGATAAAGTTTATTCAACTTTTAAACAGAGATTCATGTTCAAAGAACTGTTTGCGAGTCAATTTTCATGTGACATGCTTTTAGCTTAATAGAAAGTTCTCCTCATTGTTGGTAATGAATCATATATTTAAAAAAAAAATTCAACTTTGAAGAAAAAGTAACAAAAGCTACAACTGCGTTTTTTGTAAGCTAGATAACATATTGTACTTTGTAAGTTGTATTAATACAGTCTATCTAACCCTGTTAATCTCAAGGCATTGAAATGCAGACATTTTGATGCTTATTATATTTTTGGGATCACTGAATCATGCTACACATGAGGGATCAACAGGCGAGATTAATGGGGTTAGACTGTTTAGGAAAAGTCATTATCATTTGTTTATACAGGATAGTGAATCTGTTAGTAAAGTAACACTAAGAATCTCTGTTGACTTTTGCTCTGGTGGAGTAATGAATTAAATTGACAGCTACTTTAATTATTTTTATAACTGTTCAAATGCCCAATGTAAATGGTCATGCTTTGTAAGATGTACTAGTATGTTAGTAATTGATACATGAAGAGAACAACGAAATGTTGAGTGTCACATTTATTTACTTAAGTATGATGAACATAAAACACATAATTTTGTGATTGTTTGAGGTTACACTAGATTTGTCTGAATTCTGATTATGCATTGTAATAAGCTGTGAAATGTGTGATACACAGTTATTCATAGCTATTGTTATAGACACAAGGTTGAATTGCAAAGAGACAAATACAGCTAGCAACAAAATGTTTTGTATTAATTCAACCTGCATGTTTTGTTATTGTAATTTGCATGTCTGATTTGTGGATTCTCACAGGTCTTACGGACAACAGCTTGTGACTTGACCTATTTAGATATTATCCATCACTAAATGAAGGTTTGTTCCTTGGGCAATTGTGACAATAAGATTGTGATATTATGCAATGTGACAATAAGCACTTTCTACTGTTATGTAAGGTTTTTCAGGCTTTCTACTGTATGAAGTTTTTATCTGCTTGTCAGAACAATCAAAGTGGTTTTCTTAACATTTTTTTTCAAGTTATTTATTTCTAAATTATATTCAGCTGAAAAAAAAAGAATTAAAGCTAAACTGCACAACAAAGAAGTTGAAAAATATTCACTGAAACATCTTTTCCCATGAAATTATCTCGATGAAGACTGATGATGTTTTTTTTACTACTGATTTTCATAATTCTTCCTAATTCCTACTAGTTTAGATTGCTGAACACATTGATAGATTTCACTTTTATAACAAAATCAAATTTTGGAAGACCTTCATTTTTTGTATGGAGCTTTACAATTTCTCTCTCCCAAGTTCCAACATACATTTTTTGTATATGTTCAACAGTAAAATCATAGGTTAAGGCTGCATATCAATTGGTTATTCCATTTTTATTCAGAAATGACTAAAAGGAGAAAATAATGATTAACATAAATATTCTGCTCCGGTGAAATTTAATATTTATTTGGTGTGAATATTTATTTGGTGCTGTTATAAGGGTGATAACAAAATATCAATATCTGTATTGCTGCAAGTTTGCCTATAAAATTTGAGACAACTGATGTAACCTCAGCTTATTTTTCTCTTCCATACAGTTTTAAGACTTTTGTCAAACATGAACCATTGCAATTTAGTTATGTACAATATCAATGAAGATAAAATAAAAACCGTCTGTCACAGAGGACAACCTTAACAGAGCTCTATATAAATACAAAGGCTCTTAACTTTCTAGTCATGTTTTGTGATGTTTGGTTTGTGAAAACCTGTGCTGCATTTACCCTCATCTGGTCAAATGGCAATAGTGTGAGTTGAAGATTGACTGTTTTATTGGATGACATTTGTTTCTTTTTGCTTTTGATACTGCTGTTAAATGAGGCCATTTTGTTAATTTAAATTTTTACAAGAAGTAGTAAAATGTTAGTAGTAAATGTTGTAAAGTAAGACAACCTGAACAGAATGGATAAGTCGAAGTAATAAAATTTAAATAAGTCCGTTACAGTACTATTTTAGATAATCATCAATGATTATTAATAATATTGATTACTATTTGGTAGTTTACATCACTTATCAAAAAGGAAGAAAAGAATTAAAGGAAATTTGATATCAACGTTTTGAGTACAATTTTTTGCCAGGAATAACAATATAAGGTTGTTGCATTTCTGGCAAGATTATTTATGACTGTCATAGCAGTCTTTGAATATGAAATTGAATAGCACTAGGATTTTTACTTTTTAGACGTTATTGCTCGCTTGTTTTGCAAACGATAGTGATGAGTTGTAAAAAATAATAATCAAATATTGAATTTTTGTTTGGTCCCACACAACACTTTGTATATGCCACTAAGCACTAATTTTTTATTTATTATGAACATGTTTGAAAATGTAATATCAGAGCTTTGAAAGAATTTGAGAGATTTGGAGATATAATATATTATCTGATTCTGTGATACAGTTGAACTATAATCTCAAATGATTAGTCTGATAAAAACAATGTTTAAGCGGACATACCGGTTTGTTTGATGAAAGTTGAAAATGATGTAAGATACATGTTGAAAAGCTGTAAATTAAAAGGGTATTTACAGTCAAACTCGCTTAAACCGCACACGCTTAGCCAGACATATATTTGCTTAATCAGAACAAAAAACTGGCTGCTTTTTTCACCTCTTTTTATTTGTTAAACCAACAGAAAAATTATCTTTTCATGATTGAACTAAACAGGTTATGACAAAATATTACCAAATTAATGTGATTTTTTGTGACATTGATTCACAATTTTGTTTGAGAAAGTGCCATCATTTGATTTAATCATTTTTCTATAAGATTCATTCTGTCGTTGTTGTTGTCATCATTTTGGTTTAAGTGAGTTTGATTGTAATTTATAAATTGAGTCCTTTAAACTTTGAATGCAGCAGTTCACAGATCTAGATTGTTCACTTACATTTTTAACATGTGCATACTCAATGTTTGTGTCAGGCATGAATCACATGACATATAGTGTTTGTGAGTTAATCATAGTCTGAAAACCAATTTGTGATAAGTGAATGAATATTTGTAGGTAAAGAGGAATTCATATGAGCATCACACAGCTGAACAAATGTAATTTGTATCATCATGAACCTGATAATCCCACTCCAGTTGCTTTTTGTCGCTAATCAAAAGTGTGTATTGACGCAAGAAATTTCACATTAAAATTTGAGCTTTGATTGAATGCAGTTCCATTTTACCCAAGGTGCCTGCTTTAATAATCATCATATAATAATGTTAACAGCACTTAGCCAGTGACAATTCATTGTGTTCCAACTGAGCTCAGATTATTGATATGATTACTATAAAACATTCTTATAAATGTGTAAATAGCACTTTGATGTTGATTTCAAGCGTTTCTTTGGTGGTCCATGTCATGATTTGTGTTGATGGAGACGTTAAAACACCTTACAAAAATTTACAAAAAATTTCATGTTTTGTGTGATCTCATTATTTCATGCAACACATTTTTGTTTGTTAGTCTTGTTTTGACCAGTATCCTGTCAGTATCTTAGTCATTACTTTGTCAACTTAGTGTGTAATAAATGTACGGATCAACGACCTTGTCCCTTTATATGTTTGTATTCACCTTGAAGTTTAGTTTGTCTCTGTACTGTAATACTGTTTTTATTTGATCTAGGTTTAAGATATAGCAATTACCAAAACTTAGCCATCACAGACACCTTTGTTTGTAAACTTATAGAATGTGAATTTATGTCTTTTATTGAAAACAGCAAAGTAATTATATGTCCTTTACATATTATATGATCCATGTATGTCACTTTTTGTTGTCATTATGTGTCAAACTTTTCGTAATGGTCTGATGTCACCACTCTCACAATTTTGAACATTTATGTCATATCCAATGTCATATTTTGAAATGTATGCTTTATTTTTATACAAAAATATATTTGAAAAAAAATGAAAAACATATTTTAAAAAGAGATGTTGTTATTAAGCACAACGTAAGCAATCACACTTAAAAATATGTTTGCATAGTTTGAAATTATTAAAATTGATAATTCAGCTAAGATAATTATTCCTGTTTAAGACTATATCTTGAAGATTACTGTGGTATTTCTTACAAAAGACCAAAGGTAGTTACCAAAGGGTCATTCCATGAAAATCTCAATTTTAGTGGAATGACTCTGGGTTACTAATGAGTTTTATCAATTAGTTTAAAGACCTTAAAGAATAATTTGACAAGAGACTTGTAAAAGTGGGTTTTGCTTACTTTGTGTTTGTTAATTACATGATCACCTTTTATAAAAAAAAATATTTTGTACAGCCTTAGCCACAATGGCAATATAATTTATGAAGTTATGAATGTGGAGTTTGATGTAAGAAAGAATAAGAGATTTTATAACAATATTGTGCGGGAGACTATTGAGTGACTACAATGGGATTGTGAGAAAATGGTTTTGAATTGAACTTTGAGATTATCTTAACCAATCTGATTGAGAACCAGTCAACTGCATGATGCTGTTGTGCAAAGATACAAGTGTGCAACATGTGTGCTGAAAGGATAAACATTGATGCAAAGTTGAAAGTCACTTTTTGAATGAACTGTGAAGTTTTTGTGTGTTTTAATCAAGGTCTAAATGAAGCATTAGGAGTAGCTCTTACACAATAGAGACTTTGTCTTCAGGGCTGCGAGTTAAGTCATCCTTTCGTGATAAAACTCTTATTACAGTGTCAAGATTGGGCACTAATGACGATAAGCTTCTATCTCCGAACATATGTTAAAAAAGGGTGATATGTGAACAGTTTACAGTGTCAGCATTAGATGATAAGGGTAATTGATAAATGCTTTATATAGTTCTGTGTGCAATAAAATAAATATGGTGTGAACATTTTAAGAGAGATAGTACATATTTGTTTTCATAATCTGGGAAAAATCAAAGTTATAAACCTTAACCTTTTATATCTTTTCATTCTTATTGACTTATAACATTTTTAGCCTGAATTTTGGTCTTTTGTAAGTTGATGAACGTTTCTCAGTTTAAGAATTTATAAACTTCATATTTTTATCGTACATACTATTTAGAAGATTTTAGGAATGTCTATTTCCAGTTGATGATCAATCTGGAATATTTGTGAGTATTTGTCTTTGAATGTTTCTATTGAAGAGAAAGAGGTGGCAAATAACTATATATGAATTGTGTAGTAGCCATGTTTGCAATATTGAAGCCCGAACATATGTTAAAAAAGGGTGATATATGAAATGCTGGAAGTATCAGAAATCTTGTCATCATTTTTACAAGGAGTACTAGAACAGCAGCAGCGTTTTTATTTGATGTTTTTACCATGTATCCCCCCACCCCCGCAAAGTGCTACTTTAATGCTGCTTGTACTCCTAGAAAAATGTTTTTTTTTTTTTTACACATTTTGATTTTTTTTCCTGTCATATTCTCAATAAGCAAACATTTGAAAGAAATGGACTTCATGGAAGTTAATGATTTTAACTAGGAAGTGTTTAGTCCACTTCCTGCACCAGTTGCCAATGGTTATAGCTATGATTACAGCATAATATATTTAATATATTATTAGAAAGAAATGACACACACTACATGCGTGTATAAAGTGGTTATCCAGATTTCATTTGGAGTTAGCCAAACAAAATTTGGAGTTCATTTTTCCTTATATTTCTTTGTTAAAAAACTCCCTCTACAGTGCGAATTTCGGAATTTGGAGTCAGCGAGGCTGACTTGGATAACCACTTTATACGGGCATGGTACAGACTGTTGAGGTTTGACACCAACTACCCTTACATTTTACACATGTCAATACTGTTTTAACTGTAGCTAGTTGCTAAAGACTATCCTAATTAAGACAAAATGGTAATTGCATCAGTCATTTATTATGATGCTGTAACTTACAAAAGAAGAAGAACAATAACACCATTAGAATAAGTCAAATACAAATATGATTAATTTGAATACTGTAACTTTTCGTAACAAAATTATGTATCGATAGTTGAACTTATCTCATTAAATTGGTAATTTTCTGTTACAATCAGTTCCGTGTAAGCATAAAAAGCATATGACTATGTCAGTTTAAGGGTGTTTTCTAAACAAGATAAAGCAAGGGAAATTAAGAGTCAGAGTTTTGTTCCGATTAAGCAAAAATTTGGCTTAGCATTTGTGGTTTAAGCAAGTAAGATTAGAATACAATACAGGGGTGTTGTCGCTTCATGCAAAAGAGTTGACCTTTTATTAGTCTTTAGAAAAAGTTTCTGTTCACACTTGCAAAACTATAATCAAATGTGAATAGTCTTTCGTTTTGGTGGAGTGTCATTTTAAACACTTCAAGTCACAAAAATCATCACATCTCTTGATACGACTTAATCTAAAAAGAATAAAATGAATCTCTTAAATTTGCAACGTTTTGCTTTGTTAGTAGTTTTTTGAACTGGATGAACATCTTTTGACCTCTCATGTTATTTGAACTCATCATGTTAACTAAGCAGACTGATTGACAGAAAGAGCTCATGATGGCAGTAGCCTCTGTGCACCTGACTGATTGGCTTGACTTACTTACCCCTTATCTTAAAAGAAACATCAGGGTAAGCAGAATAATGTGTAAAGGAACAAGTCATCCTCTTAATTTAATTATTCTGGTTATATTGGCCTGATATGGGAGTCTAGATTTCAGTTAATTGTACAACATTCATTGATAGTTTTATCCATCAATACTTTTTTAATTACTACATTAATAGGTGATAACATAAATAAGAAGGCAGATTATTCCAGTCATCTTTTATTAAAATTGTCTTTAAGCTACCTAGGTTTGTTGGTCTAGGGTTTATTTGAGTATTCATGCTAATCATTGTAAAGCTCCCCAGCAAATAGCAGGACTTCAAAAAATGCTATTTTAATTTTAAAAGGTCTCTAAATAGCTAAGGAAGTGCCTTTTGGGCGTCTCTGCAGTTTTCATTTGTGCTGATTATTAGAATAATTTAATAAAACAATAATTTGTATTACTTGACACCTCCCAAGCGATGACCCCATTTAAAAAAAGGATGT
>JAUUEB010057861.1:0-15956 GCA_032362205.1 Clione limacina | reverse complement strand
AGACGAATTTGATTTTGATTTGTTTATATAGCATTGTTGTTATAATAAAAATGTAAATGGAAAATTTGCAAATGTAAATTGAAATCCCCCCCCCCCCCCCCGACTTAAGACCCACAATGCTATTAATCTGCACATTTTATAACTTATATCATGATAAAATACATGGTTAAGTAAAGTAAAAAGAAATATATTGACTTTTTTACCTGCCTTTAATACAAAACTGATGCTAAAAATGTCTGGTTTAAGGAGCAATATGTTGTTTTGATTGTTTTGGTTGTATCATTGCATGCTGTAGTCTCGGTCATCGTCTGAAAATAAATGCTTGGTCTCAAACATTCCTCTTCAATGACATGATGTTAGAATATTACACAAAAAGAGATCGAATTCAATGTAATGGTCTGGGGTAATTGACTGTCAAGATGAAATATTTGCTCGCTCTCCACCTTGTCGTTGTGGCGGCCATTTTTCGCAGATTTGTGACGTCAAATCAGCGAATCCAAGCGTTTTCAAACCAAAAAACTAATAACAACTTTTTATTTGAGATTGACAAATGATATTTCTGCTAGGAACATAACTTGAAATATCTCATCTTTACGCTTTATTTATTTATTTAGAATCTGTTAATTTATCTGTTTTTATTGTTGTTGGATTTCTTCTTTTTACATGATACATTAAAATTGCATTTATATGATATTGCTGACTATGTCTACGATTGAATTATTGTGTCGAGAGAAATAGTCTCATGAATCATCGTAAGGGGTTAGGGGTTTGCTGTTGTTGACCGCAAATATATAGTAAATGAGTCACAATTCAGAATAAACTCCATATACGTTGACCTTTATGTGCGAATGTCATGACCTAAAACATTTAATTAGTTTTGATCTAGATAAAGACAAATTAAAATTATTCATTTACAAAGTCTCGAAACTCAAATTCCATTCATAACAGATGAAACAAATGTGGCATTTTAATGTTTCATTCTAGCTAATACCAGATGCAATGATGCTAATTTAGTTAATATTCACAAATTACTATGATCTTCGCAACCAAAAAAATTGAGCGTAGAGAACATGTCCTTGTAAAAAAACATCATAACACATGAGTTGAAACATGTTAAAAAGGCATTTGGTTTTATCTCCTTTGAATGCATGTATTATGTTATTGTTTCAATCACAATTTGTTATTTTCCAAACAGATTGAATACGATTTCCTCCGTTTTTGAAAGAAACTTTTAGAATTCGTTTTGGGTTACGTCTTTGCCTATGTGTCGGTAGTGATGCGATAAGTATAATAATACGAAAAAGCCTTTTAATAAAGGGTTCACATGCACCTAATGATAAATGTGATGCAAATATTATACAGAGGGTCGTACGTCGTAGCATATGTCAAACTGAATTTACTTTCGTATCTCCAGTAGCCTTTCAATTATTTCTGTCTATCTATCTCTCCTTCTCTTAATTTCCTTATGATAACCCTATCTCATTAATTACTGTTTTTGAGACTTGTGTTTGAAGTAATAGCCTTTATAAAAGAATAAAATGCTTATTATGCATTAACAGACTTGCGTTGTTATTGCCCTTTTGATTTCATGTTTCTAAACGAGTGCGTTAATGTTTTTCTGCTTATTTTGAAGCTTTTCATATATTCCCTTTGTGATTCTTTGTATCGTTAGTTTGTCATTTAATGTTATGTACACTATGATTTACCTATTCTTAACAGGGTAATTTTGAATTTAGAAACATGCTGTTTACTAACTGGCATTAAGGAAACACCATTTATTATCCTCTGCATTTAAAATTTAGAACATCACGTGGCTTTCTTGTTTCATATGTCGTTCTAAGCTTAGTCAGATCAAGACACATAAATTTGCTTAAAATAGAGACCAAATATGAAAAGGAATTGAGGATTGAACATGTATTTAGCATTTGTCACATACTATCATATTCGTTTTAAATCAACTATATAATAGCATAATAATGAACTCCGTTGTGTTCTCATGGAAGCTGTATTTTTTTGCTAAAAGTGCCACTATGTTAATATGTATGTAACTTTATTATTTCCTTTATAAAATAAAATATTCCGAGCAATCCTTTTGACTTTCTCATAGAATAAATAGTAACCTTATTGTGCATTGACTGATTTTTAATGTTTTCCCTGATACCCTAACCTGGAAGATCTTTTAAAATAGTTATCATCTAGTGTCACAAATGAGCTCATTTCCTTAAATACAGAGTAGCTTGTTACAATGTTTCACTTCAAGTAACGTTCTCAAGCATGTGTCTGCGCAGCTGTGCAGTCAGTTCCCAATGCGGAACAAGTATGTGTAGTTGATGCGCAGTTAATGCTTTGATTGATAACGTCATCCAATATGTACACACGCGGAATCAATTTTAACCATAAAACAATTTACAAGCAAACAACAAAGACCACTCTTTACAGTCGTCTGCCACAAGTTTAATGATTGCCAAATTATCTTATATGTTTGAGTAACTAACATCTCTGGGTGGGGCAAATAAATATGACGTTATGGACAAATGGCATAACACATATGTTTTTGTAAAAGTTTGTCGCGTAGAAAAGTGATGGGTTGTGACGCATTTTCTATTTTCCTTTTGAAGACTTCTTTCACCAAATTTATTAGTTATGTTGTTTTAAGATCAATATACTTAGAATTGTATGGCAGATACAAGAAAGTTTGTATTGAAGGCGTTGTAACTTTACGAAGAAAAACGTAATATCTTAAGAAAGAATATAAACTTACAAATGCTAAATAATTCTATCAACACTTTTTTGTTGAAAACAATCTTCATTATTTATCAAAAAACGATGGAAATAGCACTTGAAATGTTTATTATGTTGATATGGATATGTTAGCGCAGTCTGACTACCATGGGGTGGTCCATGTTCAATTCCCAGTCAAAGCATACTGTTAAGATGAAACTGACGAGAAGAACACTGATCTGAGCCACTATAATTCTGATGATAAATACATCTTAAATGTATATATTGTTAAATTAATCCCCCCCTCCCCTTTACTTGGCAGTACAATTAACACGCAAGTTTAACCCTCGCCCTGATTGAAGAATTATCAGTTTTGTGCCCTTGTCACATGAAATACTTTAATACTTTTGTTTCGACTAAGTAACAAATATAACTTGATTCAGATCTAAAAATTACGTTGAAAACATGACACTTGTAAAATGTAACATTATCGCACAGAAATATGGAGAAAATCGGACATGGACTAAGTATGTAGCAATGATCCTACAAAACTAACACTTGTAGCGTCTAGTTATGCAGACCATGGCTCCAGTCTCAAAATGAGCAATACAGAGAGGGAACTCACATCGATTTAACAACATTATCGCCATAACATGTGGCCGATCCACTTGACTCTGGTCGTGTGAGTACTTGTGAGCACCCTTCATGTCACAGGGTATGCCACGTAGAGGAAATAGATTAGTGCTACACTTGTGTAAGACTCGGCACACTAAAGCTGTATCTGACTCCAGTCTTGGTCATAGTCAAGGGTCCAGCTATAGATACTGTGTACATGGGGTTATTAGGGACTTTGACACTAGATTTGATATTTAAGTACATAGGAAGAGGAAAATAGCTCGGTTTTTTGGACGACATTCATTTCTTAGAAACCTCTGGGGTCGGTTTTTAGGTCCAGACACCCCAATTACAAGAATATGTGTATTTTTTATAAACCTCAAGCAAACATCAAGTTGTGGGTATTCAAACTATATAATAATAATATATACGAAACGAATTAAGTATGTTAGAATCTTAAGCGGTATTGAAGTAGTCAAGGTTAAAAGGCTTAAAGCCAACTTTGGGACGGGTTGCCAATGAAAGATGCAGAAAAGTAGTCACTGTATTTATATTTTCTATATACACATGAGGTTGTTTGCACAAAGGATCTATAACTGGAGTCAGGATGAAGAGATGAAGATATTAGAGGAGACTTATGTGTTCTAGGTGTAAGACTGAAATAAATCACACCGAATGTTAAAATCATCGAGAAAATAAATGTAACGTATGGTTGTTATTGATTTGTTGCGATTTAAAATAAAAACCTTGTTAAAACTGGTATTGTTATACAAACTTCCTTGTATTGAGACATAAACGCTTAAAGGTGAGAATAGGTTCGTAGACATCATTTTTTTTACTAACTTTACGAAAGCGTGCTCTATTATGGTATTAGTAATTATCCTCTTAAAACGAGTATTTCAATTGTGCATTATTCATGTTGGTGTATTGGCACGTATGCGCTGAACGCGGAAGGTAGGTTGTATGATTGTCTTTTTGACTACTTTAAGACGTTAACGGGCATGCCAGTATGATACGTCACGTGCAATGTGATGGTATAATTGTAAATGTTAAGCAAAATTAAGAATTCCGTCAGATCATTTTAATCATAATAATAATTTTAATTAATAATACATTATAAACATTCATATTACTATGTCATATGCAAAACAAAAAAAATTAAAGAAACAAGGCAAAGCAACGAAAAAAGTTAAACTATATACAAATGAGACAATCAAACAATGCTTTTATCACACAAATATGATTGACATATTCAATTAGCGAAAATACATCTTACTTTCGTTGTTTTATATTCCTGTTTATTGTGTCATATTGTTTATTAATTATTGGGTTGTTTCTCTTTGTTTACAAAAACAATTTAAAATCCTCACTTTACGGCAATATTGTAATGAGTAATGGAATTAAAAGCATTGTCATTGCTTGTAATAATTGTGGGACGCTAAGGGACATATGATAAATGGTTCATAAAACGAAGGGTCGACGACGGACTCGATCATTGTGTCGACGCATATACAATCAATTCACTGAGTTTAGCACACAATGTCAAATTTTTCAGAGAAGCGAAACTTCCTTGGACTGGACTTGGATGTTACGACCCAGTAAAGGCAGAAAGGCGAGGTTGTTATTTAACACCGCAAAGTCAAGAACAAAGAAACTGGTTTAGTGTATGCGGATCGATACCTTGTTTAAACTTAGCTGAATTGTTATTACAAGAATAGCCAAAACAATCAATATTTGATAAATCAATGTAATAGCAGGCTAGTCTAACATGTTGGAATAACTAAACTAAACAGAACTACATATATCAAAGTTGGATCAATAACTGAGGACTGCAAAAGAGCTACCCACATGGGTTTTTGACAGGCAATGAAGATGACAGTCACGTAGCAATCATCGTTTTCCGGTCAAGTCTGCACACTTCCAGTCGTAAAGCATGAATTTGTAATACAAGGATTGGTTCAAGATATGACGGTCATTGATTTCTTCTCTTTTTAGATGAGACAGCTGGACGAGTTCTGAGACTATAGCGCCTTCTTGCGTGCTCTCTGATTGAGTGATAATCAGTATATATGTCAGATGTGTGACAGGGTGTCCAAAATCAATAACAGACATGTAATCTGTTTCCTGAAAACCCAGATGTAGTTATCAAATTTACTTAAATAAAAATGTTTCAACAAACTCGATTGTTGTGTTCACGTTAAGGTCAATTGACTGTCAGCATTATCCAATCAAAAGTATAATACATAAATGTAACTAACGTGTAAAGTGTAAGTGACATGTATACTAGAATATAGAAGATGAATATTTTGATTAATATTTTGATTCTAGAGTGGTAACATAAACAGTTAGTTATTCAATTAACCATTAAAAGCTAACCGGGTTTGACGTCGTATTCCTACTCATCGGGCCATGGGGTTGAATGGAGATCTTCCGTTCACATCTTAGGAAGACCGTTGTCACTGCGTACACATAAACTTCCTAGTTCTCTTTAGGAAAATATCCAAGCAAACTGTACCTTAGGTCACTATCCAATACCTAGAAAGACCATGTCTTGCACGGTTCTTGTACTTAATGGCAATATCCAAACGCCTGTTTACGCATTTTGGGTTTGCGATGTTGCAAATATATAGTTTCTCTGTTAGACAATGATCACAGTGGCATCTTCCTCTTTTGTAAACAGGGGCGCTGGTGATGATGTCCCATTTAACAGATGGGCTTGAATTAAGTCCCTATTCACATATGTAAGTTGACAGGGCATTAGAGTTTTTTAGGGTTCGGGTTTTTGAAGTTATTTTTGTGCGCGTTGAAGCGTGTCTAGATATCTTGGGCACTTCCTATATATTGAATAGTTTGGTCACCATAAAATGCGTAAACAGACGTTCGGATGTTGCCCTCAAGTAAAAGTCATGTGCAAGGCATCGTATTTCTAAGATGTGAACGAAAGATCTCCGTTCAACCCCAAGGCATACCACGTCAACCCAGGGTAGCCTTTAATGGTTGGTTAAATTACTAACTGTTTATATAATATACTAGAATATGCTATTAAAGTAGCATTTACATATGAAGTTATGATACTTATACAAATAGTTGTTAATGCTATTTGTGGTAAACTGTGCTCATTTGTGAAGTGATTAAATGGAAAATGGCCTTACCTCTGTGTTTCGCTTGGGCAAACATTGGTAAGAATAAAATTGTCTCAATAGAATCGTAATTCACTTTCTTATCAGTACCACCGAGTCATGTTGGCTCTAGTATCTGATTCCCATGCAAATCAACATTGCTATAGATGCAGTTCATGGTTTCTTTGAAAACAGGAAATATGAAGTTGGTAAGAAGACAAAATAACAATAAGACATAATTTTCAAGAAGATACCGTGTCGCTATTACCGTAAATATTACAGCAAGCCAGGTTAACATAATCCAAACTACTCTGAGATACATACATGAGATGGTCATAATGCACAAGATCATAACGCCAAAATTATTGCCGATCTTGAAACATCTTTCATGTAATATACTCTGGAGTTTTGGCATTGCTGTATATGTTCCCTCCCACGAATACTTCGTACACAGTTGGCCATCATCTGTCATTGCTATTTTTCTTTTGCCAACATCTTTCTTTGATAGTACTTATGTGTTTTGTGTCTAAAAACACTTCCAAAGGAACTTTGAAGACTAAGCCCCTCGTGTTGTAGATGGAAAACAACCACTGTTATTATTGTTATCAACATTGGTAATTCGTGACCAGACTGGAATACTCCATGAAAGTCAAGAATTCTTTGGCACAGACACAACTTCAGCTAAGCCTTTCGGAGATCGAACACAGAATACCACTTGACCAAACTCATAAAAGAAAGTTTTCTTGTTGAATGTTTTGTTTGATATGTCTTGTTGACGGATGAATTATTAAGTAAAGTTGTTTGGCTCAGCTTAAGTCTTTAAAAGGGGGTTTTAAATTCAGCTTTTTAGAAATCAAGATTAACAAAAATTGGCATTAAAAATGATAATGAGACAATAGACATAATATGTAGTCGTCGTATGAGGTCACTTCTTCCGCAAACAACTCTGACTTAAGACCAAACCGGCAGGTTAACACAGTCAATGTGACACTGAACGGTTTCAAACTCGGTACCTCTCACATAAGAGACGAATGCGTTGCACATATTTCTTTATATCTTTATATTAATATGGCAATATGAAAAAAAAATGCTCTGTAATAAAAAAGAACGAAGGACAAGACGAGTAAAATGCTTAAAACATTCTCGTCTCTTCGAGAATTGTGGAAATGAAGCGATAAGCAGCTCGGCTCCAATTAGTGTAAAACGCATCTCCTATCAAAGGAATATTTGCATCATGTTAATCAGGCTTTGTTAATCTAATGGTTTTTGCCATGAAAGACGCTAATGCATGGTAACAGCTTGTAAATCTAGAACATTTCTGATTCAAATTGGAGGGGGGGTACCACATGTGCCCCTGGCTACGCGTCTGTGTAATATTTTACATGTATTCGTCTTATAGTTTTTGCTAGATTCACGACACTTTGCGCGCTTGTAGATCTACTCTTTCGGGAAAATCCTTTAAAGTTTCAAAAATTTATAATTAATAGAAATTGAAATACAGTGCTTTAACAGACGACCGTTACAGTGCAGTCTCCAGAAAATATAGACATACATTTCAATAGTTTATCTTTTTCAAGATATGATGTTTCATACTTTTACTACAAAAAGCCCTAAAATTCATAATGACCTTGTCACTTCTTTAGGGGAGAATGCACCGTCAAAAGAACAGTGAAAAAGTGAGTACAAATGATTTCAGAAGAAAGAACTAAGTGCAAAGACGAGTCTCGTACGGGCAGACCAGTGACATGTTGCATTAAGGAAACCAATGATAAGGTGAGAAGAATTGTTGATGATGTTCGAAGAGTAACCATACGACCAGATGGCACAATTTGCATCATTTTAAAGGAACATTTAGGTAAAAATAAACCGTTTTGTAGATGGGTCACTCATTTTTAACGGTATAAAACAAGGATGAGATGCGCTCATACATTTTTGCAACCCTTTAATGACGAGTGACGATAATTCTTGTCAAGGATTGTCACTAGGGATAAAACATGAATATATTTGAGTGGCTAGACATAGTATCTCCGTCATGACAAAAAGTGAGACGAAAGCAAGGTGCTTTGAAGGTCATGCCCATCGTATTTTCTTTACATTGAAGGAATTATCCTGTGCTGCACAGTTCCAGTTGACACTATGGTCAATGCTGAATATTACAAATTTGTTATTCAAGATAAATTTAGACCAGCAATCAGATCCAAAAGACCTGGACTCATACAGAAAAGTGTAATTCTCCATCATGACAATACCCGCCTCCACAAAGCAAAAACTGTGATACAACTGTTGGAGCAGAATGAGCATCCACCATATTCTCATGATTTGACACGCTGTGACTTCAACTTCTTTATTGTGTATGTACACTATACGTCTTTTTTGGGATGTAAAAATAAACAATCGCTTATTGATTCAATTATAACCAAGCACATTGTCATGGCCATTGTCTAATGTAAATAAGTTGGTATCAAATATAGATATAACAAAGATTTCAAACATCATGTGAAATAAACATATGGATCCAATAACGTAGTTATTGCCTTTTGGAGCGTTAGGCTTTCAAACAAATCTTATTCTCACGTCTGATATTGCTTTGTGCAAATTTTGTACAAGATTTATTGAATCAAGTCAGGAAATTTCTAATAAGCATAAGAAAAGACATTCCGAGAATAGTACCGTAACCTAATTTCGTTTGAGATTGATATCATTAACCCCCGTAGCTCTCTGAATATACATTAATCTTATAGAGGAAAGCAAAATGACTAATAATAAAATAACTACACTCATATCTTCCAAGATGTCCATCAACAATTGATATATTTCCCTAGCTTTCTCATTTTACCATCAGGCTTAAAACATAATCGACCAGTGGCTTCGGAAAAATCAATTTCTTATCGACATATTCAAGATCATTTCTCCGATAGGGCTACCAATTTCTTAAAGACTCATAGTGGGACTCGCCCCTCAACGAACACTTAGCCTTAGTCAACAAAGTAAAACGCCATATCATCATATCACACTGCCTGTAAGTGATGGTGGTATTGGCATATGACGCATAAACGGTCAAAAAACAAAATACTTAGATAAAAAAGGCGGATAAGTGGGACGAACTTAACTCGGATTTAAAAGGTTCCCGAACGATTTTTCTGTTGCAAAAAGTGTCATGAAGTGTCAACAGTTGAGTAATATCCAGGCCATTGACATATCACAATTACAAAGGCTAAAAGAAAATATAATTCAACTGCAAACCTTTTGTCAATGAACACATTACATGAGCTACTCAGGCGGATGACTTGATCTCATTTAGATGTTCTAACATCATAATGTCCTAAAATTTGTCCCTTCATCTCAGCCCTATAAAAAGAGCAAAACTGGGAATGAGTGAGAGAGAAAAAATGTTGAAAAGAAATAGAGTTCGATGGAAAGAGATGTTGGCAGAATGAACACAATGTTCGCACTTTTTTCATAACAAGAATAGATTGAGTGCTTTGTAATGTAAATAACTAATTGTTTTTGTCAAGGCGGAAAAAATGCATATTATATATAACTCTTTAAAATTGTGTATTTTATCTAACGTTATAGAAATAGAAACGATATGAAAAGCATGACAAATGATAAGAAATTAATAAATTCAGTATATATGATGAAGATCTAGAGAGCATTGAACAATATTTTCAGCCTAATGTAAGAGCGCAGCTGATTTGAGGAAGGGTCAAGGCTGTTCTAAACTCTCATTGACGACATGACTGATCATAACCTCTCAGGTATTGCTTTCTGAATAGAAGCTTATCATTCTATATTTGTTGACAATCTAACAAAACAACGGTTAGAATAAAAGTGTAGTTTCTATTGTCTAATTTGTATGGATGTGTACATTAGAAACGTTAACATATCTTAACATCGTGTAAGGGTCAAATAGTCTCTAAAACAATTTAAAAAAAGAAGCGACTATGAATTACTTTTATGAGCATTGAATCATTGACAACTCAAATTTGTCCCCTTGTCCAGACATAATATGACAAAGCAAGATATTACAATTAAACAATCAGGTAGAGGTTAACATACACAAGACAATACCGGTTATATGAGCACTTTTGGTTTGTATGTGATTGTTCGGACAAGAAAATAATTGATTAAGAAGAGAATCAAATATTATATAATTTTACATGCACAGCAAGTGATAATTTAGTTAATCATACTCATTGGTAAACGTATTACTGATTGAGACCTTTCGAAAGTTTGCAATATAATCAACAAATAAACGGTAAATAAAGCAATTGGACAATTTACTGTTACTGTTTTGCTGGTCTATAAAAACTACATACAGTTATATCTTTAAAGACAATATTATTGGTTATGTTGAAAAAGATCCATCCTGAGGGTGTGCCTATACAAATGCAAAGTTAACAAGAACAAGGACATTATAAAAAGCCCAAGTATTCTCGTCCTTTGCTTGTGGAAGCTGATTAGCTAACTTATTGGGGGATTTCTCGCCCTCTAAGAATATTATTTATTAATAATCATTGTGGATACATAAGCTCCAGTGTGAAAAACGTGGACATAATTGTATATACTTTTTGTGTTCAAAGAGATACGTGAAATTGGATTCCTCTAGTCAACATGACTAAGTTCCAAGATAATATAACATATAAGACAAAACAATATTATTATCCTGTTTCTCATGTGGTACTGTTATCTTAAATTACTATCTTTGTCATGAGAGGATAATGAAGCACACAAAACACAAACGTCGAGATTATTTCCCTTGATATAACGTTTTGATGTAACATTTGGGAATTATCGCGAGAACAAGGAATTTGGTGAGCTCTTGGTGAGAAAATATGTCTGAAATTTAAAAGAGCTGAGAAGGAAGAAAAGGAGAACACATTAGCTGAGTGAATAAACGAAGTATTAATGCATACGACGTTGGAAAGTCGAATGACAGACCTTGTGCGGAATGACGTATGTATAGATTATTGGCAAACATATTATTGGCATGTTTTTCATTCTTAACATTATCATTAAAGCATCCAAAGGTCTTATGGTAGCTTCTTTTTAGCTGGCTTCTGACAACTTTGTGTTAACTTCCTATCGGTTTTTGTCTGTAGGTAAAGTCAAATGAAGTACATTTAACTTTTGTGTTGTTTATTGCATTGTGTGCATTGCTATTCAGTTTAAAAATTACTTGTTTGCTTCTTTCCTCCAAAAGTAAGATTATTCGACTTCAGAATGTGGAAAGGGTTGTTCAAACAAATAAAGCAGTCGTGGGAACATTTAAAACTATTATATTGAAACTGGTAAATTTTATATACGTCGAAGATGTAACACACCATTGACTTAACACACTTTCATAATCTTAGGTAATTGTCACAACCACTTGACAATCGCGACACTGCATTTTGTAAAAACTAATTACTTTTTTTAGTTCATGATAAAAGCAGTCAAACATTAAAACTTTTCATTTGCCCCGGGCACAAGTCAAACAAAGTTGATTGTTTTAACAGTTGCAGCTTAATCAGGCTAAAAATCGTGTTATAGATTTAAAAGAAATTTTTGAACACGTGGTCTGCTGTTTTTATGTTATACTAAAAAATCAAAATGTCAGATTACTTCCGGTAACATTTGTTTTAGGTATTAATTTAACTGATTTTTTTACGTCTTCCAAAGAATTGAAATAAACAAAATCTGATACATTATGTGTCCAGAAATATCTTATTTCATCAAAGTGAAGCCATTTTAAAACATTTTGAAAAAAGAAACTTAGAAAACAGTCCTTAGACTATTTAGACGGTATTTGATATAACTATACTTGGTCTACAGTATCAGTAAAACCTAATTACTGCATTGAAATTGTGATGATAAAACATGATCATAGACATGCATCATAAAGTATACAGCCGTTATGTTATTGTTGAAAATCTAACTGCGTAGATGTTTGACAAATTCTGTTGACTTTAGTCTGAAAAATATGATGAACGCAAATACCAAGAGCAACGGAAGAAATGTTGACATTTTAACCAAGTAATCAGTCATCGTCTTTAGTAATACATTTTCGTCATTATAACTTTGTATATTGGCAATCATCCAAGAACTAAGAATATCAAAATATAAAAAGATGGATGGACAAATCCGATGGTTTACTCTGGTATCAAACAAAAAATATATTATTATTTACTTAATTATCTCAACTCTTTCTTCAGTCAAAACTTCACTAACCTAAAACTTGTATTATGATTGGATAAGTGTTAAGATGTTTTCACTCAAAACAAGATGATGAGAATATTACTTGTAGACAGTATATCGATCTGTTAATGGGGCCTCACTTAGTACTATATATGTTCAGAAAGAAAACGTCTGGGAGATTGTTAACTTGTCAAGTCAGTTCACGTGTATGCATATAAACAACGTTTATTATATATGCATAAAAGTGACTAAGTAACCACGAATGGAAAAATATCTGTGTTTAAGGTATCAGGAGGGTCCTAATAATCGAAAACATTCTGATGTCAATATCAATACCAATTGAAGAGCTTTCTGGTGGTTTCTATCGGAGTGTATATCTTAACCTTTTAACAATTTTTTCTTGGTTGACGTTGGATGTGTTCGTCTTTCTTATCGACGACTTTAAAGGTATTAGACTGTTCATGATATCAAAACAAAATAATAAAGTGTTTACTTCATGCAGAAATTATCCCTTTAAAAACGTGCAATTATATTAGTAACCAACATAATTGTATAATTTTGTTTTTTTATGAATACATGAATCAGTATTTTTAAACAATCAATTTTCTTTAAGGAGTCAACTCTCTAAGTGATCGTTTAAAAATGTACTTTCAAACAAAATATAGTGACTTATAATGCAAGGTTTTAATTGTCGTGAATATTCACATTTTGAAATATGTTTTCTAATAAGATAAGGCGTATGTTTGAATTAAAAAATTGAAAAAAAGCATTTTCAACAGCAATGTAACAAGAGCTGCCATTTATAGCATCACATAATAGAAATAGAAATACATTATTTAGTTTTCAAATATAATTGAACAATTTCAATTATTTTTCTGTAAAAAAAAGCGTTGCGTCAAATACATGATTCAAAAAACGTGTAAAATAGTTTATGAACGGTATTCCTTTTTAAACACAAAATAAGCATGTTCATAATGCATGAACAATGTTGATTTGTCCGTATTCCTTTAAATTGTATTTCTCTATGTATACTGATTAGCAAAAGTTACGCGAAAACGTATTCACATTTTAAAATTCATCAAATTTTCACTAAAAATAGAAGAAACTTCCTGAAACTTCCTCAATAGTTTTGTATTACATATGATATTTCTTTTTTAAAGTTGAGAAAGTATGTCAGATACAAATGCTGAGTCATCAGCTTTTGTAAAGGGCTGTAAAGGGAACCAAAAACTGCGATGGTAACAATAAATGGCACTGCAAAATACCATGTCTTGTATCATCTGGATATTCAGCATTAGGGGTCAGATATCTGACACCAAAAACAGTTAATTTAGTGATTTATCTATAGAAAAATCCATTTTTTCCTTGTTTTGTTTATTACAAAAAATCACTCAGATTGAATCTTTTAAAAGTTCCAAATTTGACAGCAAAACGGATAACACGTATCGAAATACCACTGAAAATCATCTTTTGTATGTCTGAATACATGGATTGGCTAAATTATCTTGCATGACGTAATATGATATGGTTGAAATCAAGCAAGTATCTACAACCGTTTCAAGCCTAAATCATCTCTTAACACAAAATCATTAACTATTCTCCAGCTAATGTAGAGATATTGTATTCAGATATTTTGTTGGACGGTGAAAATCAATTTTGTTGAGTTTTTTTCAAAAGCGCATATAAGGAAAAACTGACATAAACAAAAAGACAAATCAGAGAACGATCTTTCTTTAAAGTAAGTCATGAAAAAGTTTGAAACGTTTTTGAAAAAGTTTGAAAAAAGCATCAATCATTCGCAGATATCCAGCACAAGAGTTTTTTGGCTCTTTAGTATCTGTACACTCTAAAGAAATGTGCTTGTGAGTTTATCATATCAGAAATATGACAAAGATGCTTAATTTAAAATAAAGAAGTTGAAGAAGAAGAAAAAGACCTAGAGAGACATGCCTAACTTTAGGTAAACATCATTCTCTGATTTGTCTTTTTGTTTATGTCAGTTTGTTTTGTTCTTGTGATGCCTTGGTGATCCTGGGTGTGTTTTTGCTTGCTTATGAACGTCGTTAGACATTGTGACTTGGTGATCCCGTTCCTAGTTCGATGATAGCTGCCCATTTGTTGTTATATGCTCTAATTATATAAATAAGACTAGTTGAAAAACAGTACTGTAATAGCTGGCGCCACACCAGGAACTGGTTCAGGTGATTTGAAGATATTACAAATAGAAGACTAAAAATCACCGAACTCGACTCCTGCTTGAAGTAAGTATTAGAACAGTGATTCTTGTCCCAAATGTTCATCCACGGGGCTTCTTTAGGGGCTGAAAAAGACATAAAAGTATTTTAAGTATCATAATGTTACTCAAACATATCATTGAAGTCACGAATATTGCAGAGTAAAGAAAATCAGACACACCGTCAGTACATTATAGATAAGCACTTACAATGAAATTGGTGAACAAATTAGCGTTAATTAACATGAAAACAAAGTAATATGAAATAGTAATAGATCAATCATTTAAAGCAGGTTAAATTATGTTATAAATTAACGATATGAATACTAACAAAGCTAACCAGTAGCTTCACAAGATAATGGTTTGTCATTGAATACCAGGAGAACGAAAGAAGAATAAAGTAAAAGAACAAGAAATAAAATAATGCACAATTTCTCATAAAACTGCATCATCTACAAGTAGTAGATAACATATTAAGTACCATCAGACCAAACAGGACACAGTGAGCATCAAAAAAATAATCATGACTGCCATACTCATTTTTGTGAGGGGCTAAAAACAATTATATGTAATTTGGATTTAATGAAGCAATAACGATTGTTTCCTATATATTCTCATTTAATTGACGACATTTACCTCTTAATAAATCCAGATAGCTATCGCCTTAAACATCGCTCACTCGATTTGACGGGCGTCCCACTGTCGTCGTCAAAAATTATTGTTATATTCACTGAACAATAGGCTTGGTCGATGCGGACCGTTAAACCTCTATACGCCATGGGTAAAAACAGGGAGCTCTACTAACTTTTTAAAGGTTCATATGTAACGTTTGATAGATCAAATTATATCGGCAATCAAAATACATATTTCTTAATTCTAATAACATATTAATAATCTACACATTAATTTTGGCATACTAAACTCGGCTATATTTGGCCAAGTACTTTAGTTTTTAGAGTAAAAAATGTATTTGATGTTTTGGAAATAAAATCATCACTTTTTACCCTCTCTTTTGTCCCCATCTTCTTCTCATCTTTCTCTCTATATACTATATATGTCCCTCAACCCCCCCCCCGCGTTCATTGGACGTA
>JAUUEB010057750.1:0-15957 GCA_032362205.1 Clione limacina | reverse complement strand
CCATTGATCTCTGAACATGTTCACCGCTTGTCCTGTCTCATGTCAGGGCCGGTAACTCTAGTATGTCTTTGCAAGAACGGCACAACAAGCTACAAATTGACTAGATCAGTGAGATTGATGAACGTGGGAAGACACGGAGAAGATATTGGAAGATATGTAGATGGAGTTGTTTGTTGATAGGTTATTGTGGTAATGCTGATTGATGATTAATTGATGTGTTAAAGGTATGTTTGAGTTTTAAATATTGTATGAAATACTGTCCCAACTTTGCTTCCTCTTAAACAAATGCGAATTACTTCCACAGTTTTCTTTCGCACGCAAGAAATTTGACAGGAAGTAAGGTCAAGCATTGGGTTTACGTTATAAGATACGAAAACACGGCTAAAATGAATAATACGCCAACAGCACCAATTTGTTTTACCCAAGTCCAAAAGATAATTTGCAACAACAATTTAAAAAGGGTAATTTTAGGTTTTAATCATTGATATAATTACTGAATCCTACCACACGCTCTCCTATCCCTGGCATATAAATATAATTTATGGCAGCACAAGAAAAAATCTGCTTTATTTTCTTGGCTCATATCATATGTGCCTGTGTGATTATTCCCCCTGTAGATACTCATCTCTTTTCATTAGGATCAAATCAAGCTTCAATAAACATGTTTTCTGGTTGACATACGTCAAACTCGGATTCGATTGGACAGCCGCATGGAACCATACACCACGCATGCGCGACCCGATACCGCCTGCGATGAAGAAAATTACGCGATGCGTTTAAGGAAGATGCTGACGAAGACCTCCTGTGGCATTACAAGACAATTTGATGAAGAAAGTGATGGAAATTAGAGCAAGACAATAATCAAAGTCCAGTTCTTCCCTTTGGTCGCAATGACAAATTGCTGGCTCTAATAGCGTAGTAATTACCGATATGGTCACATGTACAGGAAGAAGGTTTGATTTCAAGTCGGTTAGAATTATACGCTGATCAAATCAAGACTTTTACGCTGTATGATTTTCATTTCATGTGGTAAGTGGACCATCTCAGTAACGGAAGACATGACCCTGCTGCTGCACAGTTCAAACACTATTCTCTCTTTCTCACATTGTTTAGGGATAATGTCAGTACTTTTAATTTCTCAAGATACAAGTCTCAGTTAAATATTCTGTGGTCTCACCTGGTATAGGATTGAGGCGACCTTATTTCATATAAGACTTTGTGCTGTACCTATTTATTTTTGTAAAAAAGATGATGTGCACGTTTTACACTGATTTGTTTAAAACGAGTCATTGGAGCAAAACGTGTAAATTTATTACTTAGCAAACCTCATATCTTCAAGATGTAATTAAATGTAATTAGATTTTAAGTCGAAATTTTCTCTTTGCAAAATGTTTTCATCATTGTTATTTTATGACCCAATTTTTAAAGTGTAACGACAACCAAACATATCTTGTTAAATTGATAAAACTTGTTATTTGTTTAGACGGTTTCAATTTTTTTTTCAATATAGCTGTAAGCTTTTTATCAACTTTTGAAAATTGTCTAGCTATTTATGGGCACTGAAATTCACTGGCTCGGATTCGAATCCCATTCCTGGTATAATTTTTCCAACATTTTTCATATAAATTATGGCAGCTAAATAGTAAAAGGTAAAGAAACCCCTAATCTTGGTTATAATGACCCGTGACATTGACCTCAGAACGAATTATGCACCTATTATTCGTCCTTAATACGATTCGCATCGACTTCTTTTCAAATAAGCGCGATCCCCAAATAAAGACTGAATCAAGTGAATACTAGCTTGTCTTTCGTTTGGATTTTAAAGATCTTTGCACCTGAACAGTGTTCTTCAGTGGGATTAGTGAAGATATAATCCATGTCAACTATTCAATGTAAGGTCAGTTTTTACAAGACTTTACGAACAACGTCAACCGTGACCAAAAAGAAAAGGCTTTTACATTGACGCGTGTCCTACCCTGAAATACCATGCATGCTCATTTACGACAAGGGATCAACAAGCTAGAACAAGAGTGGTGGAAATCCACACTTCAGATCCTCATTTGCAGGTAACAAAAACATATCAGGATTTCAGAGTTGAAGCTTCTCTCAGCTTAAGACGATGTCCAATATTTGCCTAGTCTTGACCAGTGGCTAGTTCTAATGACCACCCAACAGACTGGTGACTAAGCCTGTTGACAATGTAAGAGAGTTGTTACAATAGAACTGAAGTCTTAGCGCTGGACAACTGGCCATTTCCTTTTCTCTTGTTGCTTTTCGATCCGCTCTTTTCACACTGCAGAAAAGGGTTATTCTCTTGAGTATGTTTAATTTACACACCTGTCGGTTTGGCCCTTTTTCCGTCTCTTAGAATTTCGTTTCGCTTCCTGTGAGTAAAATGGCGACGTGACGCCGGATTACATTTTTTATTAATCATGGAGGTGGTAGCTGGGTCAGTGGGTTTTGGTAATTAGGCAAACACAGTCTGAGTTTGTTCAGCATAATCGAACAGCCATGGAAATGAATTGAAGAAAGGACGGGAACAGGAAAGAGACGAGCCTTTGATAGACGCAAGTTTGTATCGATCTTTATAACATCAACATAGGCTACAGTGACCGTATAGTGACCGCACAGTGACCGTATCAGATCAAATGGTTCTTAGGTCACTAGAAGTGAGTTTGGGCGTCAAGGCTCTCTCAACAATACAGTATGGAAATTAAGTAATTAAGTAACTGATGGTATTTTAGGCAGAACATTAAATTGGATAATTTGATTGATTTGGCTTACTTTTTAACAACCTTTGTTTATATATTTCTGGTAGATATGTTTTGCGATTAAACATTTTCTATGATATAACTCAAGAGCGGTTGTATATTGATGCTTCACTCCATTATTGTAAAAGTTTAGACATTTTGTTCACAATAATTTTTATTTGAAAGCCCTGAAATATGGCGACCTAAGAGAAAAGTTTGTAATGAAGAGTTATCACAAACCATTGAAATTAAGTAACTCTAAACTTATTTGAATACAAAAAATCATATAAATTGCATATATTTCTCAAACTTCGACGATGTCATATATCCTAATTTATGAATTTTGTATCACGATTTTAAAAGTTACGTATCTGTATGGTCTCACATATTTTATGTCAAAGAGCTCTGTTTACTTAATTGATATCGTCAATCTGTACTGACTGTTGTTCTTCGAGATGTGCTGCTTATCTTGTAAAGTACAGCCCGATTAATTATAATGTCACTATTTTTTAAAGATAAGTTTGATATGAATATTTGAATATGCTGAAATGCTATCTTAAGAAATTTTCGAAAATCAAAAAAAGGTGGAACTGTCTTCACCACAACCATACCAATATCTCATAGAATGCAAGTTTCAAGTGTCTTAATTAATTATCACTTTATTCGGTGTCACATCGACTACAAATTACAGAGTTGATAACGATTCAACAGATTCGCGCCCAAATTGTCTGCTACTTAACGTTTTTTAGTACAAACTCCCTCAAAACACAAACTAAATAAGCTAATGTATATATTTGATTTTAAGTGTTTTCATTTATCTCCATATTGTGTAGGTCTAGTGGACGTCAGTAAACGTCACCGAAGCCGTCAAGCTGACCACGATAGGTGTGATAATAACAATAATAGCAATAATCTGATGATATTATTCCGCTCGATCAAAGTCCTGTGGTGTCTTTGTAACATGAACATGACATTTTCTCGTCTGCTTGTAAAAGAAAGTTGATTGTATAGTAGTGACAAAACCTGATCCCTTGACAGAGTCAAGTCTGTCTGGAAGACTTACCCCGTCATCATGACATCCGGGTGTTTGAATCGCAAACGGCGGAAAATTCAGGGTTCGTCGTCTGACACAAATCTACACTATCAACTATTAACATGATAAAAGTATAAAATTATGGTTGCAGAGCTAACAAAAGTGCCCCTTGTTTCGTTATTTCTGTTTTTTTATAAGGTTTTCCTTTGAGGTTTTTGTGAACAGTAAAGATTGTCTCCCGCACTACTTGGATTTGGCGTGGTTTGACATGACGTGTGCCTGATGTGAACCAAATGGCGTCTTAGGTGTCGGGAAACTTTGACGTATAATTAGTGGGCGGGGCTAACTGTCTAGGGATTTTCTCCTAAAGTTAGGTTCTTTTGTCACTCTAGAATAATGTCGGAATTGAGACTGGTAAAGGTGGTGGTATTGTCCCCTGATATGTGATGCCCTGTGATTGTAAAGAATAAGCAATTATTGCCCCTTGGCGATGAAGAAGACGGTGAAGGAGAAGACTGAAGATATCACATTGTTCAGGGGCGATGACAGTCTACTAGATGCAAAGTTTCTGATCCGGAGGCTAATTCTCAAAGGAAAATGAATGAAATTGTGGCGTTCAATATAGAATATAGAAGATAAAACAAAAATTCATAATAATGATACGAATTGTTTGAAAATGAAAAATTCAGATGAAATGATAACTATTCACCTTATGAAAAATCGTAAGAATCGTTTATTCAACTAGAAAATTTATATATTCATTGCTTTCTACTTCGGGAGATTATCATCTAACTCGACATGGCTTAATACTTAGTACAGTTTGTGTATGTTTTTTGTTTGTTTGCTATCAGCTCGATTGATTTTGCGTCAGTGAATTGCTTTACACACGTATAGTTTTCAAGAACAGTTTGACGCTTCCCTTCGATGTTACGTGCGAGGTGTCTAATCAAATGTTTATAAATTGGCTGAATTTGTAACTTTAAGCACCAAAGTTGACAGGAAGGAAAATTATAAACAATGGACTGCATAACATAAACTTTAAATATATTTTCAAGTTGTGAGTTATATAGCAATATCATATCATATAAGTCCAGTGTGAGGTTTCGCTTCTCTAAAATACCTCATGTCGCAGTGAAATCAGGTTACGTCCCTTGGATCTCAGAACAGGAATTTAAGATAATAAGTCAGCTGGCCAGGTTCAATTGCTCCCGATGTAAACGTGGTGATTAAAAACTTGAATTCTTTATGATGAATACGTATGGCGAGTCTCAGACTGTGTTCTTTTAAGTCACATAATTACAGGGCAAAGATAGTGTGATGTCATCATTTACTCATATAATACTACCTTCTTCGTTTACCTGATCAAACAAAACTCACTCATCAATATATCACAGATAAAAGTGTGAACTATTGTCGTGTCGGTATAAAACCTTACATCAGTCGTTTTAAGATCTTGCTGTTTAACAACATAATCACCGAGTATGTTACTTCCAAAGATCAGAACAAGATTACGGACAGTAAGCTGACAGGGGGATTTAAATGTTAGAATAGTTGTGAACGGAAAGGCAGAAAACAAAAACAGAAACAGCGACGTCGTCACAGCAGGATACTAAGGTATCAGTTACGCGTCTGGTCTTAAATGTTTTTGTAACCCCGACACCTACGTGACATCGGGCTAGACCAACATAGACCTACAGGGGGTGCCGGCACTGGAATGTCAGAACTAATTCTTTAGACACATTAAATGGCAAAACACTGACAGCAGTTTGACTTGACATGAATAGTGACTGGGGTGTAAGTGCTTTATAATGTGATTAAATTGTAGGGGGTCAGGCCCGAACTTCGGTTCATACTTGGACCGTGTGGGCCTGATAAAGGTGACATCATCGGTAAAAATCAAGGTCACAATAAAAGAAAATAATCTTAATACGTTGGAGTCGGGTTTTTAAGGTTAATGAAGCAGAAATAATAAATTCATTTGATAATGGACATAGGAGACACAGTGAGGTCAGCAATACCCGGGGTTTGTTGATGGAGAAGTAAACAGAGTTTCGACTGAATCAAGACTCACGACATATGAGGTTCGCTTAATAAACACATATTTCAGGAATGGGGCGAGACTTAATAATCAAATATGAGATGCTACTGTTTGGGCTGTCTGGCCTTTAAGCGGAAGTTCATGAGTTTGAATCCCACCAGGATTTGATACTTTCGTGCCTAGGAATCTAAATTACACAACTCCATCACACCCTGGGTCTACATGTATCCATCTAAATGCAGCAGGGAAATTCAGTCCAAAATATGTTTCAATAGGCTATTTGGTCCCAACTCTTCAAACATTAATTTATCCCATTTGGTTGATAACAAACAGCGTACAGTGCAGTGTTTATGGTGGTAAAATTTAATCATCATTCTTCATTATATTTCGCTCTATCTATCCCTTTGTACTTATTGAATTAACGACATTTGTTGGTTTTAAACGTGTTCATAATTCTTCCTTGTATGTTTCCCGGAAAGCTTAAAAAAATCCAGTGTCTCTGTTTGGCCAGCTTGTGTAATTAAATATTGTAAGGAACATTTAGCAATATGTAGGCATCAAAATCTGTTTTATATTCGTTTTGTTTAATATTCCACCAATTAAATATTATTATTGGGTATTGATATCTAGAAATTACATCAACGTATTGAAGTTGAGCACAATTACTATTACTATACTTGAGGCTCTGTTTTGTAGTGTAGTATTATTAGAAAGAAAGAATAAAGCACAATGTGTCTCGAACATACGAAACAAAACCGATTGTATTTAGAGGCCTGTAGTAATTAGTTGTAAAACTGAATTTTAAATTCAACGTGTTTAACCTAATAAATAAAATTATCTCAATGATGACGTAATCCAAAGAGATGTCATTGTTTACTCATTCATGACAAGACATTACTCAACATATCTGCATAACGATGTGCACTTGTTCTCTGTTAGCCTTATCTAGGATCTAAAATTAGCAATTCAAATGAGTGTGATCAAGGGTGCAAACGTTTGTATAATTCTCGCCTCATTCCTCTAACTGCACTCGTAAATCCTCTCTAATGCCCAAATAAATACCGTTTTTCACACTACCTCAACACTTTTTAGCAAATACTGTCTAAAAATTAGAATTTAGTGTTTTGCTATGCATATCAATCAGTATTCCGGCCTTTTTGTTCATTCTTCTTGGGACCATTTTTCTCTAATATTCGTGAGGTTATTTTCACTCCACACATCACAGAACCAGTGGATTTATTGTATCGTTATTAATATAAATGAGTCGAATATACTATCCACTCACTGTTCAAATAACGGCAAATGTGGCAATTATTCGACAATTATTTGAAAAGCAAGAAGTTAATACTTTTCAAAATATTGTTGAATTATTTTGGTTTCGCAAATCATTCAACTAATCAAAGTGTCCCTCCAAGCTGCAAGTTGGAAAGACAAAATGTCTAAAAATGATTGACAATTAACTTTTTGTTATATTTGTTTCATAAGCAACTATAAAATATGAAAATACCAAATATATCAGGGTTAGTGTTGTAACTGTAAATTACCCCGAATTCTCGATTGTTATTTCTTTTTCAGTCAAGATTTGAGTTTATGATAGAAAAACCATGATCATATTTTGTGAGAACACATTATGAAATGTTGTTAGATATCCAGTCAACAGACCCAGACAACCCCACACATCTTCCACGACAGGAGATTACCATTGACCGGTGATGGTCACTAGTCACGCAACTCAATGTGATTTATCTGGTCATGGTGGATAAGAGGGATTAAGTCGGGGATTAGCCTCTCAGGGAGACATATGACCGGGAAGATGTAATGAGTATCGGCGACAACAGTTGGTTTTTAGTCATAAAGAAGTCGGCCAAGTTAAGTTAATCTCAACATTAAAACATGAAAGTCAAAAGAAGATCAGATGTATTAAGTTGATAATGACGCCGACGATCTATTAACAAAATATTTAGCACTTTGTTGTCAATCGTGTTTATACAAAAAGGGAAGGATTTGGTTTTTGATAGACAAGATTTCAAGTCTTATGTACGATCGCGATTATGTACGTTAATTGACATTTTTTCGTTCATTGTTCCTGTGTGTCTTTCTTTTAATCGTCTTATCTTATTGTGACAATTTCTTCGTGGAAGATTCTCAATTATTATTTGTCAACCATAATTTGTGTTGTTGTTTTCATTTTCCAAATAAATTACTGTTAAATGTAGCCGTATTAAAACTATTTTGTAAAGAAATTGTAAAAGCATCACTCTCCAAAAAAGCTTATTATTTGAAATCCAATCTTAAAACCAATAAAAGTAATGAAATATCATTCTGCAAATGTTCATTTTGTTAAGCTATGCGCCTGACACGTTTCCTGGGGTTTAATCATTTCGATTTCTTGGAGAAAATATGCAAATCGTATTGTCGATCACGAACTTTTGTTTTGTTTTCTCATTTTCCCTTTAAGGTTATTGTTCAATATTAGCCTTAGCCACTTTGTGCGACACACTCTAACGGTTAAGAAAGGTAACTAGTCAAAGCGTTTAAGGTGAAATAAATCACAAGGAAAGTAATTAAAAATGATTTAAAATTAAGCATAATTGTTTTTCTTCTTTATCGTGATAATTTTGTATAATATTGCATCTGATGGCTATCGTTTCTTCTCCTTATCAGAGATTCTATAATATTCACTGCAATCACGTCCTTTTTATATTCAAAAGAAATGTAAAAGCATATGAAAAACGAATTGAAGTGTTTAAAAGAAAAACGAATGTCTTTGAAAAATTAAAGCATTTTGTTTTCATGAACCAACCCAAAGTTAATTACCTTGACACTTTATTCTCTCCCCTTTTTAATTGCTTTTACCACCACGTCTTTATACCATATTGATGGCAAGTATTTTCTCTGCAAATGGTAATTTATATCATATGATTATTTGCATAACTTGTATTCATTATCAATCAGCATTGTGGTATAAAGGTATTTAAAGGTTTTTAACCAAACTCAGAAGATTCAATTCTCACCAGTATGTCTTTTTTATAAGACTAGAAAATTCACAAACATTTCCTTACCTCACTAAGTTGTTAAGTTATCACCAAGACAAAGACAATGTTTGAATTTGTAGTAATGATAAGGATACGAGCGCCCAACATACACCCGCCATGCGTGCTTCGCATGAAGCTAAGAACAAATTTTAGTGTTTCTGTTGTGTCCGTTATGGTAATGATAGCTTGTAGAACGCTCTGGATCTGTTGATTTGCAAGACAATACTTTCTATAAAGTGCTACATGCGTATAATTGAGGCGTTTGGTGACCTTAAAAGAAAGCGTTCATCCATGCAATGGCGTCTATGTTAGAAACAAAGAAATTAATGCTTTGACATATATACGTCTTTGAGCTCATAACAATAGAAACACCAAAAAAGGCAATAGCTCAATAAATCATGTCTCGTTCCCACCTTGTACCTTCCCAGTTCTACATTAATAAATTATATTCATATCAAATTATCTTCTTTCCATCCTTTGTCTTGTGGAAAATAAGTCACAGCAATCATCTAGACAATCTTCAAAAATGACCAGCTGGCCACGCTATCTTGACGTCAAGTATAATGAACATGACAAGAAATTATGGCTAGTTTTTCACGTTTTCCTACGTTCTTAACAGCGAGAAATCATCCAGGCTTATCTTGTCTTCTTAATACAGGAGAGTTTCCACAGGTAGGTGGACGTAATTAATCAACTGGGGTAAATGACATGGTCACCTCTTAAGGTCATTTTTGATGTTGTAGACTAACTTTGAAATACTAAGAACATGAAATATTTCTTCTGTCAAATTTGTCGTCTGTACCTTTGTGAATACCACATATTTATCTAGTCATGATGTTGTGACTAAGGTTTGAACTACCAAGACCGAAAAAGCCTTCTTCTTTTAAAATTTTCATATGCGTCGTTGGCCAAGAGCAGGCGCGTAACCGGGGGCATGGGAATTAGAGATCCAAAATACACTAAATTTTCACAATTTATTTGTAATTCAAAAATTATTGCTGTCTACGCGCCTGGTCAAGAGAGAATGGGTCAGATGATGACCACGTGTTAAATTAGTTAATGATGTTGTGACATGTGTTCACAGCTTTGAATGTTGTAAGTAACAGTAGCTGGTTTATGTAGTGATGTTAATTGTTCAACTGCCAAGCCTTTTGTTTATGCTTTAATTCCTAAGTAATTCTCGCCCATCCCCTTACAGCCAATGTAAACTCATAACCGAGTTTGGTCTTCGAGAGTAATTAAAGGTATAACATATGAAGAAAATATCTGTTTTCAATTTTTTTTCTCACCATTGTCAATCTCCTCGTGTTTTTTTAGTAATTTTTAAAAGCCCATTAAGTGCCGCTTATATGAGTTATAATTAATAAGCGCAGTAAAAAAAATAGTGTACACCTTACAAACATTTAATGCAAATGATCTTTTAAGTAGATAGATACCACCGAGGATCAACACAATTGTGTAATAAAAGGTAAGGTCCATTTAAGGTTATCTCTCTTTAAACTTAGGGATAATTTCCCCATCACCTCCTATATATAATAAGTGATTCAAATTATTGTTTCATTAATCGATTTAACGAACACAACATTGCCAGGTTGAGTATGACAGATTTCCTTTCTAAAAACTGTCCTTGTATTTAGATCATTATATAAATTTGTGCGGCGATATTTATACAAAAAGAGTTTGTGTTGTAAATAGCAACTGAAACTATTTGTTCACTGATTCGCGTTGCTTGTTCTGATAACTAAAAACAGCAAAGGGATTCATTAATTCGAGTACATTTCCGTTTGCGTTATACACCACTTCAACAAAAACTGTGAATCAAAATAATAATTGACAAAATACCTCTTAGTTATGCGTGGTATCAATTGCTTTCATTCTGAGTTCACAATGGATAGCAAAATAACCGGAAATAAACTAAAGAGTAATCAAATTCAATAAATCTGTTTGAAATGTTTTAGTAATATTCTAAACAATATAGATCCTCCCACTTATAACCCGGGGGTCAATTAGCGATGTGCAAGTAGAAAAGTATGTCGGAGGCGTTTTGTTATATGTCTAAAAACAGAAACACATTTCACCCCAGGATAACATATTGTTAGTGACTCAACGGATTTTTTGTCATGGCATTTAGGGATCTACTGTTCTCCACTTGTCGCATGGCATCGAGAATACGCCCATCTTTTAGTTCATAAAAGCAATTGTAGTCAGTAGCAGTAATAAATTAGTCGCTCGGGGTACTTATGACCCATTTCATAACATAAGCCTCAATTGAAGAAACAGCGCAAGTTTTAATTTCCTAAATCGATGCGTTTTATTGATATAATTGAATTTAAGAGAAAAACAATTGTTAAAACCCATAATTACTTAACAAATTGACCTAAATATGTCACACAATTTTAGGACACAAGAAATAAACCAAGAAAAGAAGCTAAACAATAAACATATTCACCAGGTTCATTTATTTTACATTATTCACTTAATATCTTTATGACATTGTTTGTAAATGTTGGTTACTTTTGTTAATGTTGTTTTGTTTATATTATCTTTTTGTTGTTATTTCTTTAAATGACGCTGTTGTGGTTGTTGTGATGTGTTTCGCCCTATTTCGCATTGGTTTCGCCTCAATACTCCCACGTTGTCAATGATGGGAAGCGGACAACGATGGACTAGCAAAAGGAAACATCAATGTAATAAAAAACTAAGATAACATCTCTGTCAAGGAAACGCTATACAGGATGCGATTAACGAATATCAACGGAACCATGAATATATTATAAACGCCTGGGCACAAACAATTAAAACGGACAGGAAAGATGTTCGCGTTATGTACTTACTTAAATACCGGAAAATTAATTTCAATGAAACGCGTTATGACTTAGTTTGTAGTTATCTCTCTTTCATATAATATGTAGATGGTATCCGGTGACAGTGGTTTGATAGAACTGAGATTTTATTGTTCATTAAGATATATTTGTTAAATGAATCCGGGAATGATATGCACAGGTGTGTAGAGTTCTTTGAACAAGTTAAACACCGTGGAAAATCCACGGCATCAAAGGAAATAAACTTTATATTAGTCTCTTATATTCCAATAAAGGGTTAGTCATAAAGGAAGTTGCCAATTGTCGGTAAATATAGATAAGGCAGAGATGAGAATAAACAAACATAGACATATTGACAATAAAGTAAGGAAAGAAAATATTTCCGCGTGGCATATAATGACGTAAGGGAGTGGTATCGGTCGTGTTAGTGAGGTCTTTTGTCAGAACCAATCATATAATTTAAGTTACCACATTTAGTCTAAACGTGGTCAATTTTTTTCACGTTACCTATTCTAAAATACATTATGTCATTTACAAAAGGTACCCAGTATACATTAACTGGGTGGGAAAGATGGCGACAACCCGGAACTTCCGCATGGTAAGTGAGTGCATTAACCACTACGCTACCGCACCCAAAAACAATATAGACAGTAGACAGAGACAAAAAGAAAAATTCATACTGGTAGAAAAACAAAGATAGACACTGAGAAACACATTACAAGACTGACACGGCAGATAGAAAAACAAATACTTAATGCATCTATCGATATGATATTATATAACTCCAAAATTTAGATAAACACAGAGCCCCTGGAAACCAGTGGCATGGCCGGCGTACCAATCATTTAATTGCGTTTATCGTAACGAGTTGGGAAATACATATTTCATTGAAAGAATAATGAAAAAATGACAGAGCTTATACAATTATTTACATTATATTGTTCTATTACCATTAGGTACCATTTTGAATTACATTATTCCAATATTTATTGTGTGTGAAAGACAATTCCCATTTTAATCGGGTAATTACCACCAAAACGCTGATTAAAACGTGAATAGCTAATTAAGAGGCTCTCTTACGGATCTAGATGCGAGAATATCGGTTTGAACCTCGATAATGTCCTACCCTTTAGGGAAAGTGCATGTATGCATATTTAACCATCCTAGTCCTACCCATGCACTCTAGGGTACTTGCCTTCAGATATTGGAATATGATAATATGCCAACAATGATAAAGATTTGTGCCTCTAAAATACAGCAGTGTTGTGTACCTCACACGAAGGCGAAAACGTCCGTGAATATATTTACTTAGAATCTTTCGGGCTTACACAGCAAGTCGAGGGCTACTGTAGACTAGAAGTATGGTCTTGTTGAATATTTAGTCAAAAACAGAATGAATCTGACTTCACCAAGATCTTCTTTCTATTGTAATTTTTTTTTAATCAGATGGCATGGGCTCTGGATTTAGCAACGTCATCCATCCTACAAGGTAACGTCGAAGGCTAACGAAAAAGAGAAAGGCCAAGAGAAAAAAATCAAGAAATTAACAGGCTAAGAGATCCGCTGATAAACAGTGAGTTGCAGAATACAAAGACGATGGAGAGATGTGATCACGTGTAGCCAGGGGGACATGGCGGAAACCCCCCCCCCCCATTTGTGATTCAAAATGCTCTAAATTTGCACAATTTTTAACTTATCTAAAAAAATCAAGCCCTAACTTACAGGGCAAAGATTCGGGTATATCTCTTACTTTGAACGTATTTTCTCCCAAAATATGACCTAATATCATAATTAAATGCTTTAATCATACCGAATTTGTTCATATATATAACCCGAATCTTCCCGAGTGTTATCTCTTGTGTCGTCTTAATCTACATGAATTACAAATTATTTGAAGCCCCCTCCCCTATGAGTATTTTATTATGTTAAATCCGCTTAAGATATCTTGGCTTCCGTAGACAAATATGATAGTTAACAATTATTTATCATTCGAAGAGCCTCTCAATAATTTTAACATACCATATATTGAAAATTGATGTGATATAATGAAGTTTCATACATCTACAGTCAATTAGGCACAGTAGATCTGAGGAAATAAGTCAACCTACTTACCTTTTTATGAAGCATTTCCTGACATTTTCACGGGACATTATACAAATTGGAAACAATTATGAATTCAACCGAGTCTACATTATTTCTGTTCAGCTATTTGAGAACTTAATTCATTTAATTTTCTTTACCAAACTTAATCATAAATAATAGCTAGCTATTGTTCCAGTTTCTATTCTAGTAATTAGGATTTAAAAAATGTTAAACAAAGTGTGCCTCACACTTTATATTTTTATACAAAAGGATGACACATGTTCAAGTTCAATATACGCACAAAAACTCGTTCAGAAGACAAAACCAATTCCAGTCTCTATTGTCATATTGCGGTCCCCATGATCGATATCTTCTTTAGTGATCGATGTTTTAATAATCACTTCGCTCATCGCCTCCCTTTTTTCTTTCATTTTTTCCCGTTCAAGTTTACTCATCCTCTCTACCACCCCAGCCTCCCGTCTCGCTTGCCTATGCACTCACCATTCAATCTTCATTCATGTGCTTTATGAGCGCTATGGGGAAACTAGTGATCACCCACTCAAAGCATTCTAGGCTACTTCAAGCCTAGCACGACACTGATTGGTCGATAAATGACAGATGGTGACACAAGTGGGTGTGTCTCTGCAAGCCTTTGATGGACACCGCGGCTTGATCGTTTATTATGTTGATTCAGTTAAGAAATATTCAATCACAGAGAATCATTGATCATATAAACATCATTGATCTCAATGCCAACGGTGCATGCTGAACGGTAAAGGCATATCATTGATATCATCCATGCGATGTTTCTATCTCGTGGGGTCGAAAGCTGACCGTAGTCCAGACCTTGCTACATGTCTGTCTTTACGTGTTTTTTTAAAATAGTTTTGATTTAATTATGCATTAATGAAACTACAATAAGATAGTAAATAGTTAAACCATGTGGCTAGAAATGTGCTTTTATTGATGTTTCTAAATATTTTTTTTTACCATTTTATTTTATTTTATTTTTTAACTGATGATACGTTTTTTTTCAATAATCATTGAAATATTAAACGCATAATCAATCAAGTATACTACTGTGACTACTTTTAGCTCATAGCAAAAGAACCAAACACATCAACAAACAAAAGAAATAGTAATTACAAAAGGGGGCATCATTCGTACGGCCTTTGTTCACAACATTGGCAACCGTTCAAACACATTTATTATTAACAAGGTATCTTGAAGACATGACAAAGTCGTCTGCAGATGGCCCCAAATGTGTTGTTAAAACATATCATCACAGTTATTTCAGAGGTTTTATGGACGATATATATACATAAATATGATATTATGAAAGACGAAACAAGGTCATGATAAATAATCGATGAGTTTATTGATCTTATCATAAGTTATATTTATCGCTTACTACGTATGTACGGTCATCATTTTCACATGAGAGTCACAGTTTCAAGCTGCTCCGCTTCTCCTCGATGACTGGTTTCCAAAGCAAACATAAATGAAATGTATAACATGTACAAGTCAGATACTTCTCAAACCGGAAGTCACATTAAAATATTGGCATATCAAGCAAATTCGCTTGAATTGACAAATGCAAAACAAAAAAACAGACTACAATAACTTTCTTATTAACTGTTTATTCGTCTTCAGTTTTGGTCCTTTAATTATGGACACGCTGTATATAAAAAGGGTTCCATAAAAAGTCAATATGCCCACTTTTTGGCGTAATTACCATTCTTAATTTCCCCCTTACTTCTAGTTAATCGAGCTTAACGTTAGCATATCCGACGAAATATTCAAAATTAAATGCAAAAATGCATTGATAACTTGTCCATTGAATAACATGTTATAAATTGAAGTATAGTCATATTGATATAACTTAAGTCAATTTGTCATTAACATAGTATAGTCTTAGTCGTAATAACTTTAGCTTCTTCTTATTGGCAATATTTCTCATATCTCTTACGTGAATGTTGCTTATCTTTGAATTTATTTAACGCGTTTTAAATTCTGAAGCATATAAAATATATTAAGTTTATTATCATACCTTCAGCACATTACTCTTTTATCCGTAATAAAGATAGAAAGCACGTCCTGATATATGTTTCAGATAAGAACAAAAAATCCGCTAACATTATTGTTATAATATATCTTATTATAATGTTGTAAATAAGTGAATACAATAAGAATCGCA
>JAUUEB010057749.1:3553-25428 GCA_032362205.1 Clione limacina | reverse complement strand
AAAGCGAAAGTAGACTCTTGCTTGGGCCCAGTTACGGCCCACAACAAATTTGAAACGTCATCAGAGATCACTCTATACCCACTCTCTTTAGATGCTAGACTCTACTCACCCGTGAACTTGTGTGCTTGTATGTACATTAGAGGTGGTCGGGTACCACCAATAATTCATGGCATCGCTGTTTATGTTAATTAAAGCATTGATACCACATTCCTACCAGGAACGATACTGGTAACAATTTACCAAAGTTCAGTATTTATCATTATGATATATGTGTCAATTAATTATCGACACGCTGAGGTGTTGATCATGCGGGTGTATGCTATTTTATTGAGTTTTTGTATGCTTGTGTGTGTAATTATGCTATGCGGTTTGAATGTGAACACCTTACTTCAGTCGGTGGTTGGGTATTCATTTGTTATTTTTTAGTGTATCAATGTAATTATATTTAACATTTGTTTTGCCAAGGTTGTCTTCACTAAAATATTGATTTACGATGTTGCAGTTTAATTGGGGAAATAAACACGTGGAATTTTCCTTCATATTTTAACGAAACATGAAGTTCTAGCTCGATATAATGGAAGATTATCACAAACACCCCTTAAATTTCGCCAAGAAGGAGATGGTTCCAGTTTATCGACCGGGGTGCGGTAAATGTATGACTCAGCTTCGTGTTATTGTCCTGCAGACTGTTGCTCAATAGTTCCTAGGGACCTTGACATATTTTTCAAAGCCAGCAGCATGACTGCGCTCAGTGCTGCTATAAACTATCTTTCCTTATATAAGTTGAAGTACAAATCTTTACATATTATTGTAAGCGCAAAGAAAAGCAGTGTTTGATCACTGAATTTTGCAACATTGATCATTTAAGAGTACTTATCAGGCGCGTAGCAAGGGGGACGTGGGGGAATGTCCCCTCATCTTTGCGATCCAAAATACTATAGATTTGCACCATTTATAACTCATTTGAAAAATGTCATTGGTTTTACTTTTTCATCTGAATGAGTTTTCTAGATTAAAGTCGGCAACATTTTTGAAGTAAGATATATACTATGGTATTATTAATCCCAAAACTGCCAATCAGTCCTTGTGGACCTTTGTCATATGAAATATAAGAGAATTAGATAAAAATGATACCAGGGATTTATAACTGTTTTGGAGATGATTATAACTATAATACGCAGTTGTTGGTTTTAACAGAAACTAGGCCATATACTGCATGCACTATGTACATACCAAAAATACCGTTTCAAAGTACCGTCTTATCATGTATATGTCACCGTCCGTTGTTTTATTTTCTCTCTTTTTGGTGACGACGCCTCTGATTGTGGTATGTGTGGTTAACGCCCTAATAATGAACACGACAATGAGCCAAAGCCTTAAAAGACCCCCCTCCCCCAAGAAATATTATTCTCTTTCAAAAATGTGGAGTTCATCGAATATTTCTGAATTTACTCATCCATTTTTAGCATATATGTAAGGATATTACTTAACTGAGCATACTTCAAAAGATAATAAAGCTACTAGACATGTCAAGTTTGTATACAAATATATAATTGATGCATTTTGAACACAATTCGAAATAAATTAAACCATTTGAATATTAATGAATATTAATGACAATAGTGAAAAAATATTTCTACATTTCTTTTACGTTTTCTCACTTTATGGACACACTGATTGAGCTGTATATTTCTCTTAATGGTCGATGGTTCTTTTTAAACCAACCTCAAATGTCTTCAGAATGCCGTTGTAAGCTTTTACCTTTGGTGGAAAGATGTTAGCTTTGTCAACATTTTCTAACAATCTTTCCCTTTATTGGCATATTTAGGACATCTTTGACAAACCCAGGGGGACATATACAAATGTTTCATGTATGAGCATTAGTAACTACACGAAAAGCATCCATAGTGACCACCAAATATAAATAAATGAAATAGTACACACATCTATTACTCATTCTAAGAAAAGAGGTAACAGTTTCTCTTCTGTGTGTTTGTCAAATCTCCATATCCAACGTTTTCTACTCTGATATCCCCTTCAGCTTCCTCAATGAGCTCAGTTCTAGCAGACAGCCAACGTGAACTCATCACTCCATCAGAGTGTGGTACTGATGAGTTGAGAAGGAAAATTTTCAAATCCCCAAATCGAGATGGTAAAGATGCATGCGCTTTGTTGGTCATTGTCGTCTATTGCTTGATTATTGCTCAGCCAAATTTGTCATTTTACTTTAAGATTATAAAAAATCTTCAGAAAAGAATGGACAAGAAGATTTGTACTATGCATGACCCACACATTCATACCTCCATCTACACCCCTCCATACACCATAAGATGCATATGCATCGATACACAGGTGATACAAATATCTACTAATAGATATACACATACACACTAAACACAAATTCTTACAAATGATCACACACTTACACACTGAAAGAGGGGGGGGGGGGCTCTGCCCACATCTTTGCTCACATGCTAGAGAGACTTAGTTTCATTGAATCAGCCTTTGATGCGAGGGTCGTAAACACAACCAATCAACTTACACTTCGACATGGATGTATAATTACAATTATTGTAATCATGTACACACGACACATATACTTGTATATTGGAGAAAAAAAATGGACACACATAATTTGCAGTGTTTGTAACAAAATTTCATTATAACAAAAGTTCCTGAATCAGTTTCCCGAGTAACTGACTTTTCTCAAGCAGTAAAAAACATTTATACTAAACCGTTTTTAAAATCCTCACAAACACATTTATGTCTGATGCACAATTGTTCATATCAGATCAAGATTCTTCACTTTGCTTCCTCCTCCAGTTTCCTCAATGGCCTCTATCTTGTATGATAGCCAAAAGGAACTTATAACTCAATCAGAATGTGGAAGTGAAGAATTAAACCGGAATATTTTCAAATCTCCTAATCGTGATGGTAACGTGCATGTTCAGCATAGTATCGAAATATGTTGACAATAAATGTTTTAGATGTTGCTCTTCTTCGTCAAAGGTGCTCTTTGAACATTCGTTTTGTCTTGGTATTTTCCATTTTATTCAGATGTTTTGTTATGTTTTAGATATTGTTTAGTGAAACTATTGTCCACTTTTGAAATTGAAAATGTTTACGTTTGAAAGACAGAACGAACAATTAGTCCGAACCTTTGAATCTCATATCTGTTCTAAAAGATGGCTACATTGGTCGTCTTTCGTATTTGACACATATTTTGAGTGTTTTAAATATATGTGTCTATATCTGCACCTTGATCTGCACAAAAATGATGACATATTCAAACACAGAACGTGTGAAACTTCTTTTCTTTCTTGGCATGGAAGAAGAAGTAGTGAATACGTTTGGCCATGTGAAAGTTTACCACAACATTGTCGAATGTTTAAACATGAAAACCTCTTTCATTTAATCGCACGCATATACGACTCATTTGCAACGAGCCCTTACAATGGTGAAGCCGAACATTTAGTAATACGAGTTATTTTATTGACGGGGTTTTGATGATTATGCTCAATAATCTGTGTTTCTTTGAACAATTGGTGAGACTTGTCATAGCTTATGTTAATGCATCCATTTTGGTTGCTTTAGGAGATTGCAATGATGTGTTGTTATTGTGTGTATACACTTATGACTTTATCTGTGTCGGATTCTTAATTTAATTCAACTTTTTGAATTCTTACTGTAAAATCGTTTTGGTTTGTATCCACCAAATGCATGTAACTTTTGTCAAAAGCTGTAAAACTTTAAAATGTGCATGTATATTTAAATACTTAAAATAACATCCTGTCTACATAAAGACTGCAACACAGTTAATACATTTCGTCAAAACCCATGGCAGTTTATCTATTAATAAACTTGTATTTTAGTTATGCATAGGATGCTAAATACTTATTAAGCATGTTTTCACTTTATAGAATTATATTTAATGAGTTATTTTACTTAAATAAAACTTTGACGTTATAAACTACAAGAGAAATATATTGACTGTGTCAAACAAATGGTGTTATCACTTTGAAATTGTTTAAAAAGTTGTCAAGTGATATATAACTAATATTCTGTGTCATGAATCTGGTGTCAGGGTGTGCTACTAACATGAGAGGTGGAGGATGGAAAGGTTTCCCAAAAACATTTCTGTTAATTCCTGATATTTTGGATACTTATTGTGTATATTTTCTTTCATAATATGAGTTTCCCCCTGACTTGTCAACGGAAAATTAGAGGTTGTGAATTTTGAAGCCAGTTAATTTCATATTGATGGAATGTGCATGATACTTATAGTAGATTAGTAAAGAGGAACTTGATAATTGTCAGACAAATGTCAATGAATGTTAATGATTGTCAATGAGCACTGAGTACTTTAAATCATGCTATAGTTCACAAACTTAGAGATGGTTGCACGATGAGAGAGAAGAGGATGAGAGGGTTAAGCCAGATATCTGAAGAACTGGAAAGAGCTGCTTGAATTTATTGATTTCTATGCTACACAACTGTTTTAGTTAAGTTTATAGCCTAAAAATATAGAAGTAAATAGAAATTAGAAACGAGCTTTTTTTTTTACGTGAAATGATACTGCATGTATTTTGTACTTTGACCCCTTGGGTGCATGTCACGTGTAGAAAGCCCTGCAGGCCCTCCACCACGCACTAACGGCAATCCCGGGCCTGTAGCCGCCCCATATCACGTGAACGCAGCATTCAATGGAGATGAAGTTGTCACCACATCAGGTAACTGCGGTAAATTGCGGGAAACATTATTCTGCACATTTTTTGGAATAACCTTATAGAGTGACAACTTGCCTAACAATGTAATTATTAAACAAAGATGTGTTAGCACTTTTTCCCATTTCTATATGCCATAACCCACTGACTCACGAAACAAGTTTAAAACCAAGAACCGTCTTTATAATTATAGTGTCTATGGTTCATAGGTTTTTAATACCATTTTCTTAAGAAGTAAAAAACCATGCATACTTTGAAACCAGTAAACATTTATTGTTTTGCTCAACAATTAAAGAATTCCATAACTTCATAACATGTTGCTTTGATGGACAAATGGATTAATTCCTTTTCATCTAAGCGCAGTTTGAATTAATATTTTCAATTTTTAAGCGTAATGAAAGTTGAAATGAAACATCAACAGGAAATCTTATTTATATGCTTAGCTTTGTAGAAAAAACTGAAATCTGATAAGCAATTATATTCAATACACTTTACATGAATACTGTTCGTGCGTTATCTTTCGCGAGGTTGTATATTTCGCGATTTCTTTCTTCCTCGCGAAAGATACCACCTTGCATAAATCGCATTTCAATTTCTGCTGTGTTAGAGAAGGGAGCCAACCATACTACTACGAGTATGGTTTTATTATTGAGTGACATCCCTTCTTTTTGTGCTTCCGTCGTCTGCTGTGTTTAGTGTTAACTCAGAGCCGAGTGGATAGAATACATTTTACTGAAGAATATTTTACGTAACATTAACTGTACCAGTATGCAAAACTACATGCAAAACTGGGTAAAAGTAGGGAATACTCAAGCAGGCCCAGGCATGGATCAGACAGAGATGACCAATATGCATAACAACAGGGTAAACGTTTGGAAATATCAACCACAATCACAACCAGACTCAGTTATGATAAAGACAAATTGGCAAAATATAATGGAAAAGTCAAATGCAGAAGCGCAAAAGGTGACAAAACCTCACGATTCTACTGTTTTTTTCTCCAAACAACTGTTAAACCAAAATCCACAGGCACAGGACCGTCCTTTTGTATTAGAGGTATCTAGATGGGTATGTTGTGAATCCATGGCATGGGTCCTCGGGATTTTTTGGAAAACTAGTATAGTATGTGAACAAAAAAAAGTCCTACCACTGCTCACCTTTAATGTCGTCATCCGAAATGACAAATTTACAGGGTTATTCTTTATTTTTGCATAGCACACAACAAACAGCGTATAGAGATGAACGAACAAACGAACAGCAGTCAGAGCAGTGTATTGCAGTCAAAGCCAAAAACTACAGTGAATCAGTAAAATCACGGTTCTATCGCAAAATACTCATTCAATTCGAATTGGAGACAGGCAGCTATAAATGCATTCAATTGACAATGTAAAGGATAACCATAAAAAGCAAAGTAAAGTTTATGTTTTTTGCACTTTCCATAGTAAGGTCAGACATTTTTCACATTCTATCATGGTTACGTAATTGCGGCAAATGGTAGACTTCATATGCTTCTTTGTAAAGCGTGCAAATTCATTTCATTACAATTCTAATAATATATCAGTAGTAATTATGAACTTTTTTTTAACTTATGTCAAAGAATGAAGTTTTGCAGTAATTCACTTAATTACTTATCAACTATTACCCGAGTACTCAATGTTTTTTGCCGTTTGACCTATTTATTATTGGTAACAGTCGTAAAGTGGTGAAACAACAAATTTAAAAAGTGTAAAAAGTCATATAATTAATCATGGAATCGTTTACTGATTGCTTTATTCAACTAATAATACAACTCAAACAATAAGCAATTGAATAGAGCATAACTTTTGGAATAATATTTTCAAAATTCACGAGGACAGTTCATGGTCTATATTAAAGGAACTCGCAAAATTTAGGTTACTGTAAGGACTAGCGAAAGTTACAACCTTTAAAAAATCCAAAATCAGTATTTTGCAAAATTACAACCTCACGTAAAATAGTGCTCATACCTGCTCATACTGTAACCAGGCTTTATATTCTCTTTCTTTGTTAGTGACATCACTGCTATTTTTTTGCACATCATGTCTAAGATGAATTTTTATATTGCTTATCTTCTTCTTGCTTTCCCTTTCTTTGTTAGTGACATAACTGCCGATCATTATCACTTTGCACATCACTTCTTAGAGAAAACGTCATATTAATCTTGTTATCCTCTTCTTTCTTTCCCTTTCTTTGTAAGTGACATCACTGCTTATCACTTTGCACATTAGTTCTCAGATGTCATATAAATCTTGGCTTTCCCTTTCTTTGTAAGTGATATCACTATGCACATAACTTCTCAGAGAAATGTTATATAAACCTTGCTACCCTCATATTGCTTGCCCTTTCTTTGTAATTGACATCACTTTGCACATCACTTCTCAGAGAAAATGTTATAAAACCTTGCTTACCCTCTTCTTGCTTTCCCTTTCTTTGTAAGAAGATGCTGTTTAACCATAATTGCTTTGATGAGAAACCTGTGTCTTGAATATGAATATTTTGTTCTTCCAAAACTTTTTCCAGGTCTGCTTAACACATACCAGTACACCACCTTGCTTCTTTTTACTCTGCACATTATAATGCAAATTCTTGGAATAAACAGCAAAAAGAAAAAAGTTTCTTGTGATTTGTTGTTAGTATCTCTACACTACGTCCGCACATGAAATGCTTTTACTTTGTCCTGATCACTGTTGTAAGCCTATGATGTCATTGTTTCCTATATGTTGTCAAGTTTGACTATTTTTGAATTGATTTGCTTTTATATTAAGACATCTTGCAGCTATTGTATGAAATAAAATATAGTTTGTCATTGCATTGATAACTAGAATAGATTATCCTATCTATTTCATATATAATCATCCCTGTGTTGAAAAATGGATGTTTTGATATTTTGATGATGAAATATAATACATGACTGTTCTTGACAATGACTGGTTCTTTTTTGCCTGACATTTTTGGTAGATTAAGATAGGATTGTTTATCTTAGTTCCCATTTATGATGTGGAGTTCATGCTTAATTTTCTTAAACAGCTTTAGAAAATTTTGAAAATCTTAAAATTAGTCTTTACTTTTATTTTCTTCAATTGTTCTTCATATTTTGTTGATAAACTAGATCATATTCAATAACCACTCTGTCCATTGTGTGATATATGTTATTTCCTTTGTTGAAATGTTATGATTTCTCTTTCAGTATATTTAGTATGAAACTAAACTGCTTATCAGAAGACCTTTTAGTACAACTAATTTTTTCTGTTTCAGCAATCTTTGTGAAAATCTGTTAAGGCCATATTTACTATTTTGTTTGTTCATAGCAGTTATCTGTTTTATTAAATCTTATTTATTGACTACTAACCATTCATTGTATTTTCTGTATCTTATCCTCTTTTTGTAACAAAGCAGAACATGAAGGGTAATGACATTATGTTGACCTTTAAGAAATTCTTTTTATTGTATTTTTTTAATTTTGAAAATTAAGTTATTAATTATTTATATTTTCAGTTTATTATGTTTAGTTCACATCATTTCAGCAACTTTTTATACATGATTTTGAACATGATTTACACTGCTTTGTGACATTTTTACTATTTTCAATTATTCAGTTTCATTTTTATATTATGTATAATATGTTTACTTTAAATTTCTCAATGCTAATTTTTATTTTCCTGCTTTTATTTTAATTTCACTGTATATTTTGTTTATTCAATCATAATAATTATATCACAATCACATTAATAATGAATTGATATGGAATAGACACATTTGTTTCTAAAAAAGCTTTTACTCAAAACTGCAAATAGAGTGTCTTTGAAGAGAAAATCCACTCTGAAAGGGGCTCAGTGACTATGAGTTATTAAATTGGCTTCCGTCTTAGCACTTTCATATATGTCAGAGCTTATCACCTTCTTTTTAGGTCTGGTCTTGAAAAGGGATGACTTAACCATTTAATGGTCATTTTGTTTACACAGGAACTATTCACAACTAACCTGTCTGTTAATTGCTCATTAAAAAAAATAGTAATTAGAACTGAGTTCTGAAAAGAATAATCTTCCTACTTTCTTGTCAAAGAACTTAAATAAATGCCACATATTTGCTTGAAAAGAAGAAAAAAAATTGTGAAGAAGTGGTTATCTTTTGTATCAGTTTGTCTTAATGAATTAAAAAAAGAATGTGCGCTTTTTGAAACTTTGTGGTTCAGAGAATCATAAAACATAAATGAATCACTGAATCCATAGAATATTCAGGAACCACTCATAATTGAATATAAAGTGTTTCATTTAGGGGGGGGGGGGTTTAAAGATAAATCGGTGTATGTAATCCAGAAGATCTTATTAAGCATAAAGAAATGTATTTAGTTTGGGTTAAACGAGTTTGAACACAAATATGAACAAAGTGGTGGCAGTTGCATGGACAGTTATATGTTTACAGGTCACAGGTCTGCTGCAGCGGGGCATGTGTCTGTCATTTCCATCAAGCCCTTACCTAAAGGTTTTTTGCATTTTCATTAGTTTTGTTGTTCTGCTTTGCTTTTGATTCTTAATATGGTTTGTTTCGTTATTTTATTCCAATTTGTCCATGTGGTGCACATGCTTGTTTGTCTACTCTGCGATTAATGCATATTTTAGAGTATCTTACTTCTTGAGGGGTTTCTTTTTCATATTATATTTCTAGAAGCTTCTGTATCTCTGACACTAATGTTGTCAACTACAATCCAAATTTAAATGTTATGATTCATATCAAAATTTTGTTAAAGTAACACATTTAGAAAATGATGTATTATTGAGTATAAGGGTGAGACTAAATCATGATAGACAAAGACAAACTGCAGGCAGCTATTTCTAGCAAAGAAGGACTTGGGACTGCCATCCCAACACAGTGAAATTCAGCAGAAGAGAATGGAGAAGACTTTTAGTCTTAGATTGAAATTATTTCATTAGGAGTTGGGTTTGCTTCAAGGCAAAGATTCTGCATCACAAAAAAATGTAATTATTTAAATTTTTGCTACACTCTTCAGATAGAAATATAGTCTTTTCAGGGTTATCATTTGTTACCTTTTGTTCACCATGTCTGGGATAACTTGTAACTGTTTGATATAAATCATCACAAAATAATACATCTATCGCTTGCTTTGTCATCTTGCAGCTTTGTCTTTGGGATTATGTTTGAAATCTGAATCTTTGAAATAACTGAACATTTTTGTGAACATGATATTTATGTTTAATTTCAAAGGAGGCATCACTTTTTAGAGAGATAACCTTACCATCCCATCGCTGTATGGATTGGTTATTATATCTTTTGGGCATCTGGTTCTATCATCTATGTTACATCCTTCTAACTATTATATGGGCTTTTATTTCTCTACGTCATTTTAAATCCATAGCGGCTTGGTATGGAGATTCTTAATTGTTATCCATTTTTCATTGAGTGCAATAACAGAAGCTTTTTTTGTTTCCAACTATATTTAATTGGTACATGGCAATTATTTTCCTTCAGCTGTGTAGTCTGAACTAAATATGTGTTATTGTCAAAAATGTTGAAATAAATATAGATAGTTACGTTCCTGTTGCAGACTGTCACACACTATGATACAAAAAATCATGCTAGTTTCCATCGTTTTGTTGTAAAATTGCTTTCCCCTCAATTGCACCAATTCCAGCAAAATTAATATAAAAGAAAAGAGAAAATTGTTAGGATTAAATTGATAAACCAAAGGTAATGTTTGAAAATGTATTATCTTAAATATTGCTCTTGTCTTTTGAAAAGATAAAAATCTAAATTTATTAATATATGCATGTTATCTCGAAGCATGTATGATAATCCTTCAAATCATGAACTTATAGAAAGTTATTAATTTTTAATTATTTCTCTTAGGACTTACTTCATATCATGTCAGGCAGAAAATAATTCTTTAATGACAAACTTGTAAGTAATATATTTGTTATAATTGTTTGTAAGTCCTTTATACCTTGGCAAACTCATGTGTTGTTCCATTTTTCTTTTGATGAGAAAACTGTTATTCCTTCCACAGAAACTTTTAGGTTCAAGTAAAAAAGTTGAAATTTAATATTTTCTATTGCTTGTTTCAAACAGATTTTCATTAGACTGAACATCACTTAACTGTGAAACAGTAATAAAAAATATTTGACAATCTTGTCTCCATCATTTGATGTTGCTGTTTATCTTTATTCTTATCACCTCTGTCATCATCATTGCTTCAATAGTCATCAGCATGATCACTTCCTGTTGCCTTTTTAGTCATCGCAATCAGTCTATGTCACAATCAGCATTTTATGATGATGATGATGATTGTTTTCATGTTTATCTTATTTCGTTGGTTATTTTTGTATACCTATCTGTAGTCTTAATTAGCCACTATAAAAAGCATAATGTTAAAGACATGCTCCCAACACGTAAATGTACACAATAAATAACAAAATTGTTAAAAGTATGTGTTCGCTGCCCTTTAAACAATGTCCTAAGTGAAAGTAATCAAACAAATCTATTGACGTAATGATTTGCACTTAGACTTGAATGTCAAATATGAATTTTTATTAATGTTCACTTATTTTCGCAAACAGAAAATATTATTCATATGTTCAGTTCACTGCAAATAATGCCTTATTTGAATTTATAGGATGCACCATAAGACCCTCTTCTTATGATCATAAGTTCTTTATTTATAAATATGATTATACTTCAAACTTGATGCTGCTATAGAACATGATGTATTGTATAGGAATATGAACATTTCTATAATATATGCATAATACACATAGTGTTTAAAAAGTACAAAGCTCTGCAATGTTTCATAATTCATTTTGGCCACATGTTCTCTGTCTGTGACTATGGCATTAGTTGTGATCTATGCACAATTGTGTATTATAGTCTGATAGAATAAAGGTTTATTCCTTATCTATATGATTCATTCATTCCAAGTCGTAACCACAAATACAGATTTTATGACCATGTAAAGGGATTTGTGCGCACCTTGTATTTTTGATAAACATACGTAGATCTGTATGCTAAACCCAAAGCCACTAATTTATCATAGTAGCTATAAATATTAAACGCTTGCTTTGGTCTTTTACTTTAATCTTGCACTAGCTGTTAGTTCACCTACAACCAATAGATTTTTAAAATTTGCTTTGATATTTGTATACAAAAACGTAATGCCTTCACAAACGAGGAGCATAATTGTATGTGTTGTTTCTTATAATGTTACATTGAACATTGGAGTATTCGTATTAATATGAGACACAAACAAGGGTTTTATGTTGAAAAAATTCATTGCTTTGAGCTACCAGTCTTAAAGAACTGATTTGTTTTATTTTTTCCTTGTATAATAGATTTCTTTCCTAGTTTTGACATCTAATGTGTTCAGGAGTTCATTTTTTTACTATCCGTATGTCACAAACTTTTTATGACAATTTACTGATATTTTTTTTTATTCTCTAAATGGAGGTTTTTACCCTTTAATTGTAAGTTACAGGTCATCCTTATTGTGTATATTATATATTTATATTTAAAAAAGCAGAATAGTCTTAATTTGAGTTTTGGTCATATGTTGATTTGAAGGGGAAAAAATGGAAGACAATTGACAATTTACTGATATTTTTTTTAATTCTCTAAATGGAGGTTTTTACCCTTTAATTGTAAGTTACAGATCATCCTTATTGTATATATTATATATTTATATTTAAAAAAGCAGAATAGTCTTAATTTGAGTTTTGGTCATATGTTGATTTGAAGGGAAAAAAATGGAAAATATGAAACATTTTTTACAAATAAGTATCTTATCTGATAATTAATTTCTTTGAATTTGTTGATACAAAGTGTCCTGCAAAGTATGCTAGTAACATACTTTTCAATTTATTTTGAAGGACGTAATTATAGACAGTTTCATTGCAAATACATAATATTTCTTTTGTTCTTCTTTTTCTGCAGAGGTGGAGCCGCTAAGAATCCCAGCTGACGAGGTGAATATCAGCATTCAGGAAGATGTAAGTGTTGGCTGTAAATTAAAGCCATTTTTAGTCACAAATCTGGAGAAAACAATGTTGTTTTATAATGTTCCTCATTTCCCCACTTATTTCTACTATTAATTCATGTATGTAGTTTCCTACTTGAAGAACTGTGTACATTTTTTTTACTTTTACAATCTTAATCAACCCCATAATCATTTTAGTTGTTGTAATTTCATTGATTTTAAGTGACCATGAACTTGAGGAAAACTATTTTATATAAGCTAATCAAGCGATTTTATTTGCTGTGAATAAAGCTACTAAGAAATGTAATAATCTATGCTTTTTAAATGTTAGAAATGTATTCATTTAAGTTCACTATAATTATAGTTAACTATAATTATAGCCCTTTTTTCAAATTTGTTGAGAGCAAGATTTGGAATTTCACTTCATTAAGAAGTTTTTATGTGCCTTTTTTGTATTATATGATGAAAGGATTTAGCGGTTTCAGAAGTTTATTTTTAAGGTCATAAAATGCCTCGCAAGTGATGGTCTGCTTTCACCTTTTAATTCCCTCACAAAATAATTTTAACTCTGTTTTTGTTTCTTCATTTGTCTCTGTTTCATGTATTTCCCCATTTACTTTCCTCCCATGGTCTTCTATTGATTTCCTTAATTTCTTGAATTTTTCATGTCAGCTCTCTGTCTCTATAACAATAACATTTTTTCTTCTCTCTTCATGAAAATTTCTGTTGTTGTGTTTTGTTTTGTTTTGTTTTCCAAATAAAAAAATTTAGGGAACCATTGTAGGTCAGATAAAATAAACAATAGATTCTCATCAATTTTTTCTGAGAAACCCAATGAGGTATGACTTTTTTTTATTGTTCTTTTGCTCTTTTGAGTTGTCGTCTCAATTCCTATATTTTCATTGTTAAATTTCAAAACGCAAAGCAAAAAAAAAGCGTTGCATACTCAATAATTTCAATTTGCGCACTCATGTACATCTTATAGTTTAAAGACAGGCCCTTTGGCCTATGGCATTAAATACTATATTCACCTTTATAGTAGTTCCTGCAATAAGACCATAACATATCTGCAAAATAATGATTTTATAAAATGTATGATATTCAATTTTTGCCAAATGTTTTTTTTTGTATCACAGATATTCAAAAATAATGATTAGTTATAACAGGCATGATCATTATATGATGTAGGTAGGGGAATTAATCTAATGGTATGCTAACCAGGAAAAGAAAGTATAAATGAATATTACTGTGACATGGGGCTGTATCATTTGATTTGTCCCTTTCATGCAGATGCTTTTAACATCTTGTTTTAAGACTTTGAAACAGTGATTAATTACATTAAATCATGCGTTAATAGATTTATGGAAAGACTAGTTGATCATATGTCATGGTTTAATGTATGAGTTATTCTTCGTCCAAAAACACATGCACTAAAACATAAAGATAAAAATAAAAACAACAAAATATACAGTAATAATTAGCTTCGTCACTTATATGAACAGACATCCATTAGAGATTTTATAACTGTACAAAGTTGAAAATACTAAATTTGATTTATGTCTTTTAGTACCTGGTTGATATCTCTAAACAAGAATGTAGAATTACGAGTAGGTTGAATTCTTTTCAAATCTTGTAAGAAAGATACTTTCTTTTCCTGCAGCGTTTTGAGTTTAGTATTGTAGATAAATATATAGGAGGAAAACCTCAATATGTTTATGCTAAACAATTTTGACATACTGGGTGATGACAGTTTCCTAATGCAGTCAAGGCACTTTAAATACCTATCCAGCTATTCTAATTTGAAAAAAATTAGTAAAGAAAAATTAAGTCTGCAAATGTTTTTTTTTTACTATAACACATGGTACTTTTTTGAATTTCCCCTAAAAAATGAAAAGGTAATTTTTTATGTATTTGATCAAAAATGTCTTTTGCTCAAGTGAAACATTGTAAGTGTCTTGGCTGCAAAGAAATCTTTCAATGCATCTGACATTTAACCCTGCATGTTATCATTGGCTTATGTCATCATTCTCAGGCAGGACCTCGCTCAAAGACTGTAAGTTCCCTCATCATCATCTGTTCATCTATGAATTGTGTAGCCCTCAAATTGTCCAATCTGCTTGGTCTAATGATGTGCATGAATAGAATAGTCTACATGTGTCTGCAGTTTATCACCCACCCTTTTTTGCATCTGTTGCTAGAAAATAACAATTAAGAAGGAAAACAGCTTTAATTCATATAAAAGATAGTATGTATTTTCAAACCACCATATTTATACAAGGAGCAGAGAAAGGAATGAAAATTCTAATGTCCACATATACATAAACAAGTGTAAGAAATAAGTCAACACTTTTAGTTTAAGTGTTTATACTTTTCTATTTAAAAAATTTGAGATATTTTTAGTGAGTGCCCTTTAAAAGCCATTAATTTTTACTGCCTTTGTGTTCTATATCATTCTACAAGTTAATGTTTTGTTCTTAACTAGGTTAACGTAACACACAATGATCTCAAGTTATGAATTATATATATGTTTTTTTTACTGTTTGGCATCTTGGGCATTTACTTTATTTCCCATCATCCCCATTCTTCATCTTTTTCTTAAATTCTACTTTGCCACTTTTACCACAATATATTTGTTTTGTACCAACAGGCACATTAAACTTATGCTATGAAAAGACAATGTAGAAATGTATTAACTGTCCTGTATCATTTTCAATATTCAATAGTGCAAATATTGGATTCATTTTATGGGTGTAGAAACACCAAATTCCTCTGTACTTTTCCCTCAAACCATTTTATGCGTTTTTGTCACTTTTCAATCATAGAAAATATTGATTTGATTTTGCAAAATAAAAAGATTAGTTAGTAAGTTTAATGATTTTTCATCATTTAAATTCTATAAAAAAGATAAAGCTGTACAATCCTGAACTGTTCAACAATGCTTGTCTCGCCCTGTTTATATTAGTTTGGAAAGATCTAGAGTGTCTTATCGCCAACAGCAAAGGCATTTCTAAAAAAATATCCAATGCTTGTGGATTATAAAAGTCTTTTACAAATGGCACTCAATATCTCACTCTTTTTAATATTAATTGTAACACATTGTGAATGGAATACACAAAAATTAATCTCTAGATGGAAACTAGACTGTTTGATCAAAGATGATTAGGAATTAATATAGAAAAAGAATCTTTTGATTCAAGAGTGCACTTAGAAAGTGTGTTTGATAAATGATTTGGAGTTTTGGCTAACCTTAGGCTACAATATTCGTTGTCGTTGAACTACCACACATCAGGCATTTTGGTTCAATATGTTGGTTTGATGTATGCACTTTAAGAACACAATCTTATTAGAATATTGCTGATATTTTACCTAAAATAGCCAACATCCATATAACTAAAAATCTGACTGGTCTTTCTTACGCGTATTCAATCAATTTTGACACTAGATATTGTCAGATAAATTGTAAATGGCATCTGGAATAGAAATAGGTGAACTTTAATGTCAATAATTGTTAAAATGTAAACGATAACCCTGGCATTATCAGGGTGTAATATGATATTTAGAAGGAGTAAGGAGAAAACTGATTTAATACCAAATAAACTGATTTAATACATGATGAAAAATAATTCTGTCAAGTTAATAAAACATGATAGGTTAAAAGAGATGGACAATAAACAGTTTTATTATATTTTGATGTTAAGAAAATAATTATTTATTTCTATTGTTAAAATTGGTATGGTGTTGGTGAAGTTTGTATTCTATGTTCCCTCGATGATATTAAATAAACAGCCCGCTTATATCATATATAATATTAGATGAAAATATAATAATAATATGTTATTATCTTTGGGTTTATGGATTTTCTGGAATTTGTATGTACTCTGTATTTTGTCACTATTTTCTTCAGTACGAAATAGAAAGCTATATTCTCAAAATTAGATGTAAATTTTTTTTTATCTTTTCAAAATTCTTTCTTCTCAACGAATAACCTTATATACCAAAGGGCAATGTAGACCATTGATTTATTGATTTTGTTTTGTGTTGTCTTTGTAAGTTATCCCTCTGTAGGTTGTTGTTTAATGTAGATGTAATGCTTAAGCAAAAGCAATCATAAGTTAAGTCAAGTATTTGTTCACGATATGAAGACAAGCTGTTTGTTTGCCTTGCTCTTATGGTGTTTGTCAGTCCTGTTTGCACTCTGCCTGCGTGTTTGCCAATGATTTGTCATGAATAAAATATATTTTAGGACCTTGTTATATTTGTTTGGTAAAGCAGTTGTTTTCTGTCACATTGAAATTTCCTCTTCTTCAATCTCTCCACTCCTGTTTTCCCCTTTTTCCTTTCCTATAATAAAGATTTTTCTCCTCGTCCTCCTATTTTTTATATATCCCCATAGAAAGGTTTAAATTTGTCTGAATTTCCTGAATACTTCCACTGACATCCTGTTGTTTAACCCTTAATGATCTCTCCTTCTTCTCATACTCATATGCAGTTCATCTCATTTCTATCTTTTCCAAAACTTATGTTCTCCATTATAATTGACTTCCTGTGATGCTAATCTCATATTCAATCATACAGTACTGAAAATAATGCACATGGTTTATTTCTAAGAAATTAAAAAAATTAAATACATGTTATTTTATTTAAGGCAGTTGTTAACAAAATGCTGGGGGTGGGTGTTACTTGTGGAACTGTTCATATGATGGTGTTGTTATTAGACATTTATATTTTATCTGTTATATTCTAATGTGCTTACAAATAATCAAGAAAACTTTAGAGCAATAACATCATGAGACCTTATTTACTCTTTTTTTACTCTTAAACAAATATTCATTGTTTACATATAACCTTTTTGATAGTCTGCACTGTGAATTGGAATTCAAACAAATATTGTTGCTTTACTTCCCCTGTCATAATTTTTTAATAAATATCTGTAAATAGAGGTGTTATGGAAGGTTTTACTGTCTGTGTTGTTTTAAAGAAATATTACTTATGTTTAATATAAGCAAGTGGAGGTGTCAAGGATTTATAACAGTATTCATGTTTAGACTTATCCTGGTTCTGACATTTGTACAGTGAAACCATTTGGTTGTAGATAAGTTTACCCACACCTGAAACAAGCTCTGTGTTCTTAGGTTTGTGACATAACACAACAATGTGATCTCATAGTTCATATAATGAGATTAATGAAAGAAGCTGCATATATAGAACAAAATGGACGTATTAGTGCAATGTCTCTTGAAAAAGTACAGTTTTTGAAATATGGTGTGGATTTCTGTCAAGGATATATCCATATTAAATCGTAAGTTTACGAAATTCTCAAGCACAAATGTTTGTTAAAGGAGAGGAACATCCTTTCCAAAAGCAAAGTAAAAAATTGGAGTTCCTCATTTCTGTTGCATTAGTTTTTTTTTTTATAGATTCAGCCTTCAAAACGAGCTACTAACCACAATACCATTCCTAATTGTATTTTGGAAAACATGATGAGAAACTATTTGTTGCTTTGATTGTTACGCCATTATAGATTTATTCAAAAATAGATGTGATATTTTATAAATACATTTCATGCTGTTGTGTTGACAAAACATGCTGCAATTTTTTGATATCTGTATCTTCTTTTTTTTCCTACTGAGAATGATGTTATTTTCTCTGTGTTTTGGATGCATTCATTGTGCATGATTAAAGCATTTATGTCAATGGAAGATGTCTTATTGTTTACTTCTCCCAAACTTTCTTTCTTGTGCCTTGAATTTGTGCATGACAAATTGTGCTGCCCCACTCTAGGTAGAAGACAACAACGATGAGGTAGTACTCCTGCCTACAGACAACGGAAGAGCAGATATGTCTGAGGTGACCTTGCATGACCCCTGACACCATAGTTCATTATTGCCTTTAGGGTTTGGGTCACCATTTATCAAAGTTTTTGCATGTTCCACACTGTAGCATCCTTCCATCTCAATCACTCGATGGATTCCTTATTTTTATTTTTTCTCTTTATTCATGTGCTAGATGTAGCCTCCAACACCATAAAATCAACACAGGCCTCAGAGATCATTGGTATTTTTCCATAAAGCTGTGGTAATCACATCATAAAAAATATTAAACAAAATACCTCATGCTACCATTATAGCGCCATCTGAAATGATGGCTTGTGTGACATCTTTATTTGAATGTTTCATTTTTACTGCTCTATTTCTTTCTTTGACAATTCTTGTTAAATTAAGAAATTTGTCTTGCATCATTTTCTTTCAACATTTATATACTGTATACCGGGTTTTTTCCGCGGTCACCTTTTTTTCGCGGTTGGGCGATTTTTTCAAATAGCTGATTGTTATTTTCGCGGATTCATAGTCTAGCCTACTTTTGTTACTTCCTACTTGCCCCAAATCGCGGCTGTGTTATTTTCGCGGACTGGATGCCAACTGCAAAAATAAGGTGACTTCGGAAAAAACCCGGTTTACAGTAGTTACGTGTTCGAAACTTTTACTTTGTCAACCAAAGAGTGTTTAAAACCCCTCTTTGAAAATATGAGCTTCAGTGGTGATTTTCATTGGTTTAACACGATTATTGCCACCCTTGGTTAAGCGCAAAACAAGCAAATTTATCTACAAGAGTAATTTCATTGCACATAAATGTTTAACTTGGCCATGTTGGTTTTTTATATTGCCGAGTAACAGTTAAGAAAAAAAAGGTTCCAAACCAGTATATGACATTACAAGGATTTTGAAGCCATTACCACATAAACAGATTGGTTAAGACTTAAGGAAGGACTCTTGACATTGAATTTCTTTGAACCTTTGTAATTGAAAACTGATATTTTTGGTCCGGGTGTTAATGTTAATTATGAGGATGTAAAACACTTTTAAATTACATGAACTTTGAAGTAAGAAAAATTTCATTATGCAACCAAAATACTGTTGATAACATTGAATAAGTAATTTCCTTGAAGGGCTAGAGTGGTCAACTAAAACATATGTAAAGTAATCACTATTATAAGATCAATCGTTTTGTTATGCTTCAAGGGTGGCTATAAGCGTAGAAAACTAATTTTCTATGATCTTATATAAAGGCCTTTCAGTTTTCGCAACAACAAAGTGATTGTAAAATTACTTGTACCATATAACCACCTGGTAACCTGTCTGTTAACCTGGGTTGACCTAGTGTAGTTTCTGTTCCTTTGCAATTCATGCAGCTGCTCTCCTCTGCTGAAGCAGATGGTTTCTGTTCCCAGTTGAACTGCCTGTTTCATTCTTCACCTTGTGTCCTTCGCTGTCTAAAGTCAAAACTGTTTAAAAGTGAGACAAACTCTAAAGATCTGTATAGCCCAAGAGTTTGTCAATTACCACTAAACTTTCAATACCAGGACCGAGATCTTGTTGATGTGTTTGCCTGAGGTGTCTAGAACAATCTTTGCTTCTGCTGTTGTGACATTCAGATCCATTTCAAAGTTTTCTTCTTGTAACTCTTATCATCATATAAGTCGCAATCCTTCTCGAATTGGCTTTTTTACTGCAACTTAATTGCTGTGCACACTGACATATCATAGAAGAATATCCTATACTATTTGATGTATATTTGAAGCCTAAATGTGAAATATTTATGTATACTATACTAAACACTGACACATGCTTCTGTCTCACATTCCATTTTTACTGAATTATGTTGATTTTTATGTAAGTTTAAGAAGGTTAATGAATTTCTTGACCAATATATTTTATCATGTCTCTCTACCACTTTAAAGCTTTTGTTAACAAAATAAAGTCTCTGATATTCCATAAATATTGTAGAATTTCTTTAGGTATTGAAGACTGTTTTACTCTTTTTTCTGTTTAGATTTAGAAGGATAAATCTTTTGTTCATATGACAAATAACATCTCATATTCACCATAGTTTCTTGCATGCCATAAGTCCTGGGCTTGAATGAGCCTAATATCACATGTTTGCTGCCACTCTCTACTTACTTGGTCCTTGGTTGAGGTGCTATATTCTAATTCCGACTTTGATGTAACCTTTTGGTGTTGAAAGTAGAGAACTAATTAAGAATAGATATGTCTTTTTTTCAAATGCAAACATTGAGAAGGTTATCACTATTACAAGTGAAATTTTTAGTTTAAGGGCCAGATATCTTTTAACTTGGAGCCATATGAACCTAACAAATTTCATTTCTAGCTGTAAATTGTTATGAATTAACTCTTGAGTTTCCACTGTACTAAATTTAATGATGTTAATTTTAAAAAGTCTTTGGAAGTTCTGTATTTGTTTTGCCATTAAAATGACAAAATGTGCAATTCTGATCATTGATAATGTTTACATATTTGATATAACTTTGCAATCATTTCTTCATGTGTAAGTGTAACTACATTCTTAATTTTATAAGCTGATCTTTTGATTACATTGTTATCTCCTATGTTGATGATTACCAGTTACTAAACAATCTATATCATAGATAACTTTTCTTCTTTAATGGAAACTTGTGCAGATAATGTAGTTTTGTGTGAATGATAAGCATGTATCATTATTACTATCTACAGTACTGGTCTTTATTTATATTATTGTAACAGTCTGTTTAACCCCTTTTAAAATCAATAGAATAGCAAACATAGAGCATTAACAGTAATTGATGCATTGTGTAACTGTTTTTATTAACTGTGATTATCTCAAGATTTAAGATTTTATTGTGAGCAATCATGATCAAAGGTTAAGATTTAAAGATGAATTCATTTATTTCACAGCTCACATTATGTTCATTTAAAAGATTACCACATATCTGCATAACATGAACACTAACAAAACAGTAGTATGGTCAAACATTTAAACTGCTTTCTCATTGAATATATATTTATACATTTGATGAATTATTATATTATACCTTTTACTTAATACAAATTAGAAGGATATAAAACCTTAAATTTTTATTTTATTTTTTTAGTCATTTATTGGATACATAATATTTAAAGATGTTCGTAATATTTGCTGCTTCTCAAAGTTTAACCATATATCCAACAAAGGTATCTGTAATTATCTTAAACCAGATTAACAAAATTTTGTTACTTTGTTGAATGCTGAAATTTCAACAACCCCCTTAGCACAGCTGTATAGATTTATATATGTTTATTTCTATAAAAGGGAAGAAAAAATAATTTCTAAAAAAGTAA
>JAUUEB010057638.1:0-15958 GCA_032362205.1 Clione limacina | reverse complement strand
TATTATTATTTCATGTATAACTATGTGTATCCTGTCTCATGTTGTTTACTCATATATGTATTACCCTTTTTATATTACGCTTGTATATATGTTTTGTTTTTGTTTTTGTTTTTTACATGCCCATATGTTGTTAAAAGCAATCTGGGTCAATAAACGAATTGAATTGACGTTTTTCGACACAGACACCTTTTGGTGACATTTATTGACATTGTGTTTTGCTAAGTAACTATATTTACTGTGTATAACATTGGTGGGGCATAAACTGACACGAGAGTTAAAGGGAATCTCCCAATGAAATCAATGTTTATCTTTATTGTGAAAGTTAAAGACAAAAACAACATGATAGTTTCTTAAATAAGAATCAGTGTCAATGAATAAATGAGAGTTAATGAAGCTCGCGAAATTTCCCCACGAATGAGTGGACTTTGTGCATCCTAAATACCGATAACCTTTAAGATGCAACACGACATTTTTGTGAGAGGATTGAAAATTTCAATAAAAACATTTCCAAAACTATGTAATTGATTGAAAGCTTCAGACAACACAGAATTAGGTAATTGTTGTCTGGTTATTTTGTTTATTGTGCTCTCAGAGCAAACAAGGTTAAACTGACATAAATAAAAACTAAAAATACAGTTTAATGAACATTAATTCAGCATATTTCTCTTAAATGAGGAACAACAATTATAGCCATTACAGAAGTGCGTAGTCTTGTTTTGTAATTAGAGATAATAATTTGATCAAATTATCACACCTTCAGATTTCTCGATTTTATAATGACTCAAGTTTAAATTAAAACCTGTAAATGCTTATTTCCCCCCAAAAAAATTATATGCTCATTAACATACCGCAAAAATCCAAGAAGACCGCTATAACCATGCCAATGAATTGTTTTTTTGTTGTTGATGGAAACATGATAACATGTTTTACTTTGTTAAAAGATGATTTACATTCTTCATTCTTTAAACTGAGATATAATATCGCATACCTCAGGTGATTTTTAATTCAACATATGTTCAAATGGTTAAATATAAGTAATACATACAAGTGAACGTTGTTAACGGAGGAACTAACACCAATAATCAAGAGACGAGCAACGGAAGCACTTTCCGAACATTTTAGCTTAGTTGTGTTTAAAAAAAAACATGTCGAAAATATGCAAGTGCAATTATTGTAATATGCTTGAGCCTGTGTTTATGTGTTAGATTACGCTTACATTTTTGAATCATACATTCCTGACGTAAATTGAAAAAGAAAATCCGCTTTTGTAAAAGAAAAAGGCACACGAAAAAGGTTTTTGCCGTTTTTTTGGTGAACGCGTATTGGAATTGCCCCATTTTAATTTCCGCTTTTAATATAGTTACACTTTCAGCACTTTTTTCTAAGTAGATTTTTTAGCCACGCTATTTATAGAATGTAGCAAAGAAAATCTAATATTGGTTTTGTGAAATTAAGAAAAATATTGACTAAGGAAAAAGAAGGACAGAAGAAACAACCAACAGGTTGTAACTGTCATATATCAATAAACTGTCCAACACCAGGAAGATGCAAAGAAGAGACGCTTATAAAAAAGCCACAATAGACATCCCATATTCAACAAAAATGTATAAAGGCAGCACCGGAGCTTCCTTCAAGAAAAGGTTCTACGGCCATACCTCAGATCTACCACACCCAGATTGTAAGAAAGTGTAAACGGTTTAAATGAGGAACCAGGAAATACGATGTTTGCATATCTGAAAAACTCGCGATCCTGAAAAGCAAAGAACCTCTCCTGAACAAACGCACTAAACTGATGTGCAAATGGCCACATGGGAGAAATCATAGACTCCTCAAAGTTGGCATAAAATAATAAACAACCAACAAAGGAAGAGGGGTGGGGGTGACTTAACCGGAAAAAACACAGAAGTAAACAACAATAACATCAACAGACATGATGAGGGAATAGTTTAGAAGAATATCGTTCAATGGCTTTACGATCTGGTTACCGTCAGGTTAAACTTTTATGCAATACTTTGTTATTCATTAATTCACGGTTCGGGGCTTGGCTATCTGATCATGCTAAACACAGATGCCTTTAAATGTTACCATTGCATTCCATAAGAAGTCTTAGATAAAACATTGCAAGGTAACTTAATCCCTTGAACAGACACTTTTGTCTTCAGATGTTTTAGTGAGTGATAGTTGCTTAAATTGTCAAATGTTAACAAGGCACTTAACATTCCTGAACCTAGACTGTTGTCGTGACCTTTACTAAGGTCATGTGCTCCTAAACAACTAGATTTGCCGTGTATAACGTTGACAGCAAATGCATTGGCATGCTTTTTAAAGAAGCTCTTCCAATGTGATTTAAGGGTATCTTTTAGGAGGGGGGATAACAATAATACATTACAAACATTATGGAGTGACTGGTCTTTCGACCCTTTTCCTACTTCTTCTGCTGAGATGATTCTAATGGGAAGTATGGTACCACAGTAGAGTGTTCTGTGTAGAAGGTGTATACAACTTGTACAATTATATTATTTTGTAGATAGTCTGATTTTTCACTGCCACTTTTGAATATTTGCGATAATAAAATAGTAATGGGAAGTAGTATGACGACCAAATCGACGACATGTGTGAGCGTTTAGCGACCCGAAATGCTAGTATACTTATAAATTCATAGATGAGTATTATACCATGAAATATACTTAAAACTGATGTAATATATCAATTATATAATCATAAAAAATAAGTTAAATCTTACACACGTAATATGCACATAATAATTCCACGCGCATTGTGTGAGAATAATTGTCAATACGATTGTCACACTAAATGTATTTAGTGAACTGTTTTTGCCAGGAACAAATTGCTAGCTGATATAGTTGATAAATATTTTTATAGCACTTTATGTTACTTTATAGTAATAACACGAAACACCTCAATAGTCATAAAAACAGGAGTCTTTTAAACCACCAAGGACAAGAACAATTGCATGTACCTAAGTTTAAACGGCTGAATACCTTCGAATAAGAACTAGTACGTCAAGGCAAACATACAGTCTTGAAAAAGTGAGAACAAATGACTTTGATACAGGTCATCAAGTGTGAAAGGTTTTTAATAAATAAACTCTTAATACTGTTTAAGTGCATACATATTAGCTTTTTCCTTTTGACGGTGGAATTTAAAATGTCAATATTCTTCCAGCCCTCTAATATTTCTGAAATTGATTCTTCAGATACTTAGATATGTAGATTTTTTGAGAAACTTACTTCATGTTCGTTTTTTTTTTACTATTACTGAGATAGACAAGTGTCCTACTACTTAACACATCTTTGCAATCAAATATCGTTCATTTGTAGGATTTTGTTTTTGTAAAGAAGGATTGTAAGGCATATGCCAGTGCTTATTTGTAAAAAATTACAGGTTTTGTTAACAAGTAAAAGCATCATGCATATATCAATGCTTGTAATGAAATAATCTTACTTTCTTCGAAAATTGCAAAAATTGTTGTGTTATGTCTTTGCTTTGTGTAAGTATGTGAGCTAACCTTAAGCAATATGATACGTTGAACATTGTCCTCTAATGGCATAGTGCAATTACGCATATTTCTATCTTCATGATCATCTTCTACCATTGCGTTTGATAAGAAATCGAGGAAAAGACACAACAAGTTTAAATAAACGATTTCAGAAGCAATCTTTTATAAATATATTTCGGAAAGTCGAATGTAAACATGCCAATTTAAATGTTTCTAACCAGACAGGTTTTGGTGACGTTTATTCACGCCATGTCTTGCTATGTAATTGTATTTACTGTGTATAACATTACCAGAGCATGAATTTGCCCGAGATTTAAAGGCAATCTCCCAATAAAATCACAGTTTATCTGTGTTGTGAAAGTTTTAGACACAATCAACGTGGCTGAATGTAAAATAATAATCGATGTCCATAAATATGCGAAATGAGGCTTAATGTGTCTTTCGCAGGCCATTTTTCCCTCTAAAAAATACTGATTACCTTTGAGATGCAACCCGGCATTGTCGTGAGAGGATTTCAAGACTTCAATTGAAAAGATTTCAATGAATCTGTAAGAGATTTACAGCTTCAGTCAAGCATCTGATGTGAGTCAGCAAAAAAAGTAGTTGATCTAGAGTCTGTATATTTTGTTTTATTTCTTCTTAGGTCAAAAGAGATTAGATTGATATTGATGAGGAAGAATGAAAAAAAAAATGAAATAACATTGTACGTTCTCAACAATCAACATGTTTCTTTTTAACGAGGAATGGAAGTACAGTGAATTAATAAGTATTTATCTACTTTATTTATTTTAAAAGCTTAATTAAAGATTAGCTGAAAAAATACGTAATCTCTTTCTGGAAAACGTGACAACGTAATGATCAAAGGGTCATAATTTCAGATAAAGATGTTTTAATAAACTCTTATTCATATCGATAGGGTCATACTTTTTATTATTATAAGTGATGCTATGCTAATCTATGATTACAGTTGGTTAACATGCTTTACGTTCCTAGAATCACTAGATGATTTTAGTGGTCTGGGGACCGGATACACGTCTAAATCAAGACCCTTGACAATGGAAACTGGCAGCAAATCAAGGTAGATGCTAATATAAACCAAAGACATCCCCTTTAGGCTACAATCAGCTTTAAGCATACTACAAGGCAAGCGTTTGTTTTATTTGCCTAATTATGTACATAAGTGATGAGTGATTGCTAAATAGACATAAAGCAGTCAGTTAAGTGATTGTTAAATCATTGACATCTGTGACCGCTTAGTTTGAATTAAACTAGACAACTGATCAAGTCATAGATTCAGGATGTTGTATTCTTGCAATTATCATTTAATTTGTGTACCTAGATGAAATTAAATGGTTCTTGCTCAAAGGAGCCATTCGCATTGTTTAAAACTATTGCGTCCGACGTCTTAAAAATTTACTAATACGCTGCATTAAAAAATGTTAGTTAAATTATTGCAAACGAATAGGAAGCCATATTTTTCTGCAGACGAAATGCATTGAACTCATTGTAAACATGTCACTTAAGATTCGACGAAGAAAGGTGTTGGTGAAATGCAATCACGGCGCTTCTCGTTAGCTAACTATACTTACTCTGCATGACATTGGCAGTGTGCGAAATACAATCTGGGTTGTTATTTGTTGTTAAAGTTACAGATACAATGAACATAACAAGATATTGAAGAATAATCAGTGGCAATACATATACGACAGGAGAGTTAATACTTGACCGCGGGTGACGGAGGGCAATTATCTCGCAATATAGCATTAGCCAAGATTGACCACTTGATCGTATACACTGTGCCTGTTCATTTATCCAAGTAAATATCGAGTCAGCAATGCAGTCCCATTACCAGAAAATACCGATATGACGACCGAATGACAAAGAGAAGAGATGCAACTGCCAGGTCAGAGACATACTCTCACTTCGAGAAGGAGACAAGCACAGCCAGCACAACACTTTACATATGGGAAAAGGACTAGGCACCAAACCTTTGATCCATTGGTCAATCTTGTCTAAAGCTATCCCCTATCAGAAGGGTAACAGGCAATGTGATCTGGGCTTAAAACGAAAACTTCATATAGCGAGAAACCTTGGCAAGCCCCAGTATTTGAATGAAGGACCAAGTGTTCTCTGAAATGCCTAAATTCCTCCTGGCACCACCAGAAAGAGATTGCTATAGGAAATAGGTTAACACAAGGAGGATATGACAAAACACGAACGAAGCCAAGCTGTTCCCCTCTGGTATCGACGATTGGACACAGTTCCCTGAAAATTAAAGTCGACCAACGATAAAAGATGGGTACAATCTTGTTATATATCGAAAGTCATTAGATTGTTATTGAATCTTGCATAATTTACAAAATGGGTGTTAACAAAATACAAAGATATGTTTATGTCTGTTAGTTATAATTTGGCATAACACTGAAGATAGGCTTTGGATACATCATTGATATCTATAATGATACAAATTAACTGCTTTTTATGTCGATACGTCCCATGATTATTATATATATATATATATATATATATATGGCATCACCGTTTATTTCTGGAAAGCAGAATACGAAAAATATGTCTAAGTAAATGACAGATATGAGAAGACTGTATTTGAAATCAAGGCGCTGTTGTCACGTTGGGCTGAACACTTATTAAATTTGTTGACTATACCTATCCTAGCTTGAAAAGCAGTTAAGAACACAACAGCAGACGTTCTTGAATGAAATGTTTTCACAAGGATATTCACCTAGAAGGAATAGAAATCAGATCAAAAATATATTCATCTAGTTAAGCTACCAAATAACAGAGATATCTTAGCAACTATCACGTTACAGGGAACGTCATTAGTCTCTATTGCAGGACATATGTTCAATACAGTCAGTATGGAGAGTATTAAAGAAGCAACTGGGACTAACAACTAGCATAAAGGAAACAACGCTCGAACAAGACTCAGATTACAGATATGTTTAGACTGTCTATGGGATGGAATACACCATTGTATTGACTATGGACAATTTTCATTGAACAATACTTCTAAAGATCATGAGACATAATGGAAAACTGCAGTAAGTAGTAAGCCAAGTAAATACAATTAATGATACACCAGCAGAATACTTCAATAATGGCAATAGTTTGCAGTCCAGATATGAGTCAGGCAATATTGTCTTGTGTTACCATTTTTCTAAAGTAGCAATTGGCTGTGTGATAAAAAAATGAATCTATAGATGTTAAACTGGTAACCAATGGACACATCCAAAAGACCTCGAATTTGCTCCCTAAACTAGAATCAGATGCAAGCAAGGACGAAGGAGCATAGCTGGAATAATAATAAGGGTTCGAATACACCGAGAAAAGTCAAAGGTGAAGACAATGAGACAAAACGATAACGGAGAAAAGACGTTGGACGAGAATGCTCTTGGGGAAACATGATACTTTATCAATCTAGGAAGCATGATAGACAGCAGTGGAGGGAGAGAAGCAGAATATCAGATCAAGGATGGTGACAATATGTTCCATCCGCCCTAAGCTTAGGGGTTTCATGTCGAATGTGAAGTATGTCTTACTATATGACATTAACATCTAGTGAATTACAATGAAAAAAACCGACTGCAGGTCTTTATTAATGGCTGCCTAAGAAAGTACTCCAAAAGTCGATATACAGACAAAAAAAGAAATGAAGAAGTATGGTAACAAACAAAACTGGATTTCACATGAGTTAAGAAAACACAGAAGGCATTGTTTGGACACATGCTATGATAGCCAAGCAATAGCACAACAAAAAAACGCTGATGTGGTTGATAAATATAAACATTCAAAAGATGCACAGAAACGAATATGATTTCATGAGCGCATGCGAGTACACCAAATATTAAAACAAATATGGTTAAAGATTTGGACAGGTGAAAATTGTTTGTTGTTGGCATATAACCTTGAAGGGTTGGAAGGCAATGAGTATGTGTTGATGAGAACAGGACATGTGGCTTTGTTGAAAATAATTTGCAAAGAGTGATAACAGTGGATGTACTATTTTGTATCTGATGAATATAGAGTCACAAAACTAATTCTTAACCATGAACATGGAAAACACTACTTCATGAATGTTCGATGTTAATGTTTTAATCCATGAACACAACTATATAATGAATAGTATTGAGCAGTAATCGATATTCATTATTAATCATTTCACAATGTCAACCGTATAGGTTGTGTCGATTGTAGTTTTTACTTTGTCTACTATCAATCCATAGACGACTTAATGTTTCTGATAGTATTACTTTATATTATCACATTCATGTTTTCTATGAAACAGTTAAACTTATTGTACTTAAAACACTAACCATGCGAGATAGAATCAATACTTCATAGCTGAACAGCGTTTGCATCTTCATTGCACACAGATTGCAAGAAAACATGAATAGATATTGATCGCGCGTGGGTGAAATAAACATCCATTCTTTGTGTCTCTAAAATAATCGATCATGTTTTGTATTTTTGCAGTGAAAGTGTGAAATGTATTTGGCTAAATTAAACAAGTTACATATGAGCAACTGTATGTGGAACCATTTGTGAATACAATAACAATATAAAGGAGAAAAAGAAATGTAATAAATAAGAAAGATATTTTATAATTAACTAATATAAATTCAATATAAAATTACAATAGTTTTATTGATTATTGTTTTCGGTTTTATTTTCACCAGAATATACTTCAAACTTTTTGTTTAAGATTTTGCTATTATAGTTAACAAATACAGTAAAGACCAATGACAAAAAACATTACATTCAATTCATTCGTTTCCGAAGACTTTGTTCTTCCGCTGCTGATGTTGATACACAGGCAGCAAAAATGGTCACCACAATTTTGAATATATATTATCCTTAAGTTGTGGTTTTAAATGGCCTTAGATGAGCTAGAAACATCAGTAGAAACGACTTTTGGTTCAATCAACGAGGCGATTTTCTTTCAGGTTGTTGATCTCTGGCGAATTTGACTTTTCTAAGTACTTTTTCCAAGTGTTTTTTATCGTTTATAAGTTGTCGGTTTTTACGGGGCTGTCTGCACATGCACCAATATATACAGCTTTTTAACATTCTTCGTTACATTTGAAAAAATGTCCTTTCAACAATCTACGCAGATTTTCATATTTTTTGGAGATAAGAAGCGGTCATCTGTATGATGGTTGGTTTACTGCAATACAAAACATCCAGCTAATAAGTGGATCTTCTGTCCTGGGCATGCCGGTGTGAAGGGCAATGAAAGGGCTGATGCGTTGGCCAGCAACGACATCACAAATAAAATGATTACCGTCGATCTACCGGTTAAAGCTCTTGTGCGAGAACATCTAGCCAGCAAATATAAATACTGAAAGAAACTGATTGGAAGTGGTATACAACCTGGTCCGGGTCGGCGGAGTTACCGTCGTGGCCCTGAAAGAGTAAAACCAATCAGTTGATGATTCAAACTATCAGCATGCACACCCTTAGATGTACCCTGGTGAGTAGGGGCGATTTAGTATGTTTCAATGCTGCTGATGATGACCCCAGTTCTTCAAACAAATAAAGTTGAACTTATTGTTCTTAAAACACAGACATGTGACACAAACTCAATGCTTCATAAATAAGCGACTATTGTACTTGCATTGAACACAAATTGCAAAAAAGGAACAGATAGAGATTCAGCGTATTGCCATCATTCCGTCATTTGTATCATGCACATTCTATATTGGTATATATTGGTATTTTTGATATTATCCAAGTGAGCAGTTTCACGTTTTGTCCTTGATCCCATTTTCATGAGAATACATTTTGAATTTTAGATTTAAATGTTGCAATACGTCTTACCATATAGAGTCATGCGATGACTTTGTCATTCAATGCCTTTGTAAACCTAGTGACCAGCAAAACATATAATTCGGACGCAATGTAATAAATGAAACAGTTTTTGTCTCACATACGGATAGATTGCCAACTAGGTAGATCATTCTAGTGGTTAGCATGTGATAATCAGCATGATAGCTCGAAAACAAACTGAACTGACACATAATTAGTGAAGATATTTCTTTCTTACCCCTTTGGCGATAGAGTTGAAGTAAAGTTAAAGTGGTCGTCTTTTTGCAGTTTTGTTCAATTAAAGCAAATTGTGTTTCTACCACATGTACTTTTTTGTTTCTTTCCCTTTTTATCTATAACACCGGGGTAAAAGTAAAGAAACATATTTTCTCAATTTAAGTATATCGTTTGTTTTAATCATATGGATTTGAGTTAAAGTTGCATTGTTTACGTTTTGCACATATTGTAGAAAAAATTAATTCTCCCGGTTGGGGTCTGCTTATTTCAAATTGTGTAAACTATGTCACCCCTAGGTTTTTCTACAAGAGTATTCATTATTTGATTTTTTACCGTCCAAATAATCAACGTTTGTTTGGATTAGATGTTTTGCTCGTCACCTGATATGTAATTGTATGATCATGCCCTGTTTTAGTCGAAACACTTTTAGTCGTTCTTTATTTTAAAACTAAATACAGGCCTACATAGTAAAGATAAGGCATGAATCGTTATATAATAATAATAGATATTAGAAATAGCGTACAAGCTGTAGCATATCCTTATAGGTTGAGACTATTAGTAATGTTACGTGTTTGTTTCAGTAGTCTGCTCTCAAGCTATAAAATACGTCTTATTCATGTTACATGGGTAGACAAAATTTTGTTCCCGAACGATTGGCTTCTGACAATAGATGCCAATAAGACTATAATGATAACGGCAAAGAACTCTTACACTTAAGAACATCTGATGCTATGTTACGTTATGTTCGACTCTATGACTTGGTATTATCTGAGTAAGTTAGTAAATATTCTACTGGTGCGTATTTAATTCAATTCGTTTTTTATATATAAACCTCTTTTGCCATTACCTATATCATCAATAAAGGAAGGCAAAATACATTAATTATGTTAATGCCAGTTTGATAATTGAAAAGTTAAATAACTTTGTTGAAATCTAGACACGAGTTTGTTTTAACCTGAAGGTCACCAATGAGCTTGAGTTTTGTATCAATTACTTTTCATTACGGCATTTATGTAACAACAGTGCAGTCACTTTGATCAAAAGTTTCTGTATAAAAAGAACTTTACTAACCCGAAGGTTGTCGTTATTAACCGTATACAAATGCCTACCAGGTGATCAATGACCCCTGATTGATTTTTATATAGCATAATTATTAAAAAGGAAGTTGAAAAACGCAAACATATCACAAAAATACAACGCCATGCTATATAGTTAATCGCTAAGTGATTTGGAAATAACTGCAATATAGTCTTTTCAAGCACATAACAGACGTTACATGTCAGATAACATTACTCCACCCATAAAGCTTGTGAAATGATCGCATTTCTTGTCACGTTACTTAACTTAATGTACTGTGTACACCAGGGACAGGGCATGGATTAATGCGATACATCAACGGGAATATTCCAATGCTATAAAAGTTAATATTTGTTGTTAAAGTTACAGACACGATGAACATGACACGATCTTCGAGAATGTTCAATGTTCGTAAATAAGTGGCAGGAGAAGTAATACGTAGGCCAATGTTCCCGGTAATAAGTGGAGTTTGGCCCTGTTAAAGAATGCTGATTACCTTAGACATGCAACACAAGATTCTTGTAAGGAGATTTCAAACCTTCATATGAAAACATTTCCATAATTCTGTAAACGATTTACATCTTTAGTCATGCGTCTGGCTGTTGCTTAGCAACAACAACATGGGAAATTATTGTCCGCTTTACTTATGAATTCACAGAGTAAAAGATGGCCATTTGACGTTGATATTACAAACAAAAATGTAAATGAAGTTGTCTATGGAAAAAGAGCAGCGTGGTACATTTCAAACGGGAATGTGTTTATATAATATTTCATGTATCCCCGCCATCTAGTTGAAATAGTCATATCTTTAAAATGTGTATATGGTTAGAACATCAATTTTTGCAGCTAAATCGAATATGCTGTTGTTGAGAAAGTGCGTAGTATTGCTGTGGGAAATATTGAGTCTGTTTTGATTTCAGAACCATGATTTTTACATGAATATAGTTTAAATTGAAGTTGTAGTGCTTCACTTTTATACTATTGCAGAACTCAATATATATTAACATAGTAAATCATATTTAGGAATGTGTTTATATTTTTTAAAGACATGTTTGACTCTAGCAAGTAAATAATATATGATGGAAGACCAGGTAGCTAGTTTTGTATTCAGACTGTCTTGGAAATGCGCTTCGATTCGTCTCTTAAAGTTTCAGTAAAGCAACAACAACAGCTGCCTTTGTAAATCTTTCTTTGATGTCCACATATTATGGTATCTAGAATTGCACACAGACAATTGTTTCGTGAAAATGATCGTCTCATGGCAACTTTCGACACAAAGAAACTCTGAGTAATCTGACGCTTGACGACTTCAAAACGTAACCATCACGCTATGTATGCAATTCGCGTAAACACCTTTTAAGTACACTAGGAGCCATCTTTATCTATAGACGGAATGCAATACCAGAAGTCTGTTGAATTTTTAAATGTAAGCATGTCAGTTAAGCATTTGTTTTCGAAATGTATTCCCGATATTTGCTGTTTAGGTTAAAGACATAATCAACATAACACTATTCAAAGAATATTCAGTGTTCACTATATGTTACATGAGGGTTAATGTCCGCTCAAGAATGTTGATTACCTTCAAGAACCTAACCGACATATTAAATATAGACGTTACCATAAAAAATGTTAAACTTCAGTCATCGCATTTGCTGTGTTTGGCAATAACAAATGTCCGAATCTGTTGTTTTGTTGTGTTGATAATTGTTTCATTAGAGCACATGGGGTCACTTTGACTTTTAAATTAAAAAAAACAACGACGAATTTCCATTATCTTTTAATGCATTCACATCAAAAAAAAGCTGAACATTGGATTTATAATTATCAGAATGTGTTATAAATTTTCCTTCAACGTTCCACCGTGACCAGTGACCACCACAATAATACCAATTAGTTTGTCGTATATATTGTTGCTTTTCAAAAGATGATGTGCCTACAGCGTCTTACGGTATTATATTGCAAACCATTGGCTACATACTTATTAAACATATTTTCAAAAGATTTAAAAGAAAAAGGTAAAAGTTTGAAGCTTATGTCAAGCATAAAACAATACTAGCAACAAAATAACAGGCTTAAAAGCCTTAAACAATTGTAAACTCATGTCTGAAAATATGCAAACGTTTTTGACATTATGTGAGTATTTACTTAACTTACGCTTAACTGTACGAAACAGCACCATTCCCTTTTGAACATTGAAATAATAAATAGTATAGCTATAGCTATAGCTCTGTAAGAAAAATTGACAAAAAAACAGTCTTTTGTTACCGTTTTCTTGTTGTCCTGAACGGAATTGCTCAATTATAACGACCAATTTAAAATAAGTGATATTCTTAAACCTTGAACATGGCATCAATTATTTTATGAATGTTCACCATATAATGAAACAGCCAATGAACAAAATCCTTATTTGAATAGTATTAAGCTGCAATCAGTTTGTCGATATTAATAATTTCACAATGTCAACCGTTAAGGTCTGTGTCAGAGCCAATTTTCACTTTTTTCCTAGATTACTCTGCACACCGCTAGCTCGTCTACATTATTGTATTTGTTTATATAGAAGTCAATTACAATTGTTTTGAACGTATGAGCTGTCACTCGTCCTTGCGATTTTAAATAATTGGTTGCCTCTTGAAAGAAGTTATTATATTTAATTCGGCTTTTATATTGCATGCGCTCAGTTTTTGCGTTTTAAAGTCCGAGTAAGCCAAGAATACCGGCATCTACAGTTGCCGACTGCTACTGTATCTCTGACGTGCGACACATGCGCACATCTTTCCCTAAACAAAATTGCAAGTTAAACATTGTCCTCTCATATGCATACAATAATTACAATCATGATCAAAATTTATCATTTTTCTCCATAAGAAATTGAAAAAAAATACACTACAAAATAAAATAGTCTAGAGATAACATGTTTTTCCGGTCGAATGTAAACATGCCAATTTACATATCCCCCCCCCCCCAGACAGGTTTTAGTGACATTTATTTAGATTGTGTCTCACCACGTAACTTGATTAACTGTGTATAACATTGTGTATAACATTTGCAGAGCATAAACAGGCAAGGCAATCTCTCAATGAAATCAAGGTTTATCTTTGTTGTGGAAGTTAAAGAAGACGAAGAAGTAAATAAGCCAACTTTCAATATTAGGAAGTTAAAGACTCATAAACATGAACGAATCTCCACGAATAATCGGTGTCCATGAATAGGCAACATGAAGGTTTGTACTTAGACAACTAACCATGCGAGATAGAATCAATAATTTATAGCTGAACGACTTTTGGATCCTTAGTGCACACAAATTACAAGAAAGCATGAATAGATATCAATTGCTTCTGCGTGAGATAAACCTTACTTTTTTGTGTCTCTAAAATAATCAATCATGTTTTGTGTTTTGGCAGTGAAAGTGTGGAATGTATTTGGCCAAATTAAACCGGTTACATATGAGCAAACTAAGCAATTTAAAATATACTAACAATAATATAATACAATATATACGAGAAGGAGAAACGTAATAAATAAGAAAGATACTTTATAACTAAATAATACATATACAATATAATTATAAAAACTAGCACATTCATGCAAATAAAAATGCACATTTAATGAGGATTTTCTGAGAATGTAGTCGTTTCATTAATTATTTTTTCATCATCATAGACTTCGTAATGTAGGTTTTAAATCTTGCTAAATGTGTTACCAAATACATTAAATTGGTGTATTTTGACTTTCTTTTCATAATTGATACTATTCTGATAATATGATTGGTTTTGGTTTAAATTAGTTCAGTCGCTTAAAATACACGCTATTTCTAATGGTAGCTTGGTTTGACATATCTCAGAAATATAGAAACAACGTAATTGGCAACGGGCGAGAATATTGAAGAAATAAAATAAAATCGTAAAATAAACATTAACTGGTGTCCTTATTGACAATTTTAAAAAGTAGAAAACATTATTTCATGAGATGAGTATTAAAATTCATAGAAGAGAGAGAAAAATAAGCTGACTTCCTGTATATTAACGAGTCTGTGGTTCCTGGACATATTTTAGTAGTTAATTTGATCTTCGTTGTTTAAAAGCGTAAATTTAAAAAAAAATTTACATTGACCTTGGCAAGTGAAAGAGAGATAAACAGAAAAATTATTCTTATTACAAGATAAAAGCCTTGGATCGGTTTTAAAAAAAATAATTCGGGCCGACAAGACAAGATTTTGTACGCTACGGTCTTTATATTATCAATCATCTGTAGTAAAACATGAGTTCGATCAATATTACAAATCACCCTAGTTAATTCCCATTCAATGTATGTCCGCCAATTGGCCAGGGAAATTGAAAGTTTCAGTAAATTGAATGCAGATTGTAAACACCGATTAATTGTCAGCTCATTGATCAAAGATTAAAACATGCCAATCATTCACTTATTATAGTTAGAGTAGTTACCTGCCCCACTCTACGTAAAAACTCATTTATTTATTAGATATAGCAATTAAACTCTACACTTTTAGTGTAAACACACAGTTCAAAGATAAGTAAACGTATGTTTTAGATTAAATGTCTGATTATTTTGAAGTGGCTTGGTGGCTGGCTTTGTTTGTACAGTCGAGTTAATTTATGAACAGGAATACGTACAATAACTTCATCACCAGAAACGGAAACTCACTAGACTTAGTCATGTAGTAAACTTCATCATAACTATAACAATATTCATTGAATTGTATGGTTGCTTTACTTGAGTGGCGATTAGCTCCAAAGTTCCTGGTTGGATGTTGCTGTAGTTTAAATATATGATGACTAACGTACTAACGGTGGACTTGAGCTAAACAAAATTATGAAAATGCAAATATTTTAGATTTAATGAAGTAATTGCGATTGTTTCCTATATTCTCATCTAATTGAAGACATATTACCTTTTGTTTTTTACGGCACCTTACAAACCCCACCACAGCTCGACGCTATATCGGTGACCGTCCCAAGAAAAATATGAAGGAAAAAATAAAATGTCGCCGATGACAAAGAACACATTGGCAACAAATTGACACCCGTGACAAAATCGCCCACTGATTTTTTTTATTTATTTTTCATTACACTCTGTTGAAGACGTATTGTAAAAACCTTCTGTTGTATTCATACCATAGTTTTATTTAATGTATTTTACTTAAACACTATTGACGGACAGACAGATATACAAACGGAAAGACAGACAGGCAGACAACAGACATACATACAGACAGACAGACAGACAGACAGACATACATACAGACAGACAGACAGACAGACAGACAGACAGACAGACAGA